>CM052200.1:29039281-29059470 GCA_028455805.1 Lasioglossum figueresi
TTTAGAGCGTCTTAAACTTTTGTCCGCTACTGTAAGTCAGAAAAAGGAAATTTTATTGTATGTCACCAACTGAGAAATGTAAAATAATTTGTTGTTATTTAGATGCTGGGCATGTACTTGCCATGTACATTAGTTATATAGTACGTCACAATTGATATATTTATTATTATACTTGTTTTAGAAATATATTTTGAGTTGCGTCATTTTTCTTTCGATGAACGTCGACGGATTGCGGATTTTGTTTGAAGACTTGTTAAATTATTTTGCTTTGCTGCATCGGTTACAGGAGACAGGAGCCAGATATAGACGTGTCATTCTTTCTCTAATAAATTTTAACTGGTCCAAAGTAATATATCGTTCGTTTGTAAGAAATGTGACGTAAATCAGAAAAAGGTAATTTTATTGTGTGTCACCAACTGAGAAATGTAAAATAATTTGTTGTTATTTATATGCTGGGCATGTACTTGCCATGTACATTAGTTATATTATTTATATATTTATTATTATACTTGTTTTAGAAATATATTTTGAGTTGCGTCATTTTTCTTTCGATGAACGTCAACAGACTGCGGATTTTGTTCAAAGACTTGTTAAATTATTTTCCGTTTATTGAGGTTATTAAAGAGAGGCATGCATTCAGCAAATATTACAGTTTCACGTCGAACTTATTAATTTCAATCACAAAGCTGGCGAGTAGTTCTATTACCAGCATTTTCCCTTTCTCTGTTATATATTTTTAAATTACAAAATATTCTTAATTTGTTAAAAAATATGTTCACAGACGCAATTCTAGTAACCCTTGAAGATCTAAATGAAGATCGAAACATCGGAATTACTTTAGTAATTTGCAATATTGCTTTGTAAATGAAGTAACAAATGATCGAACGCTTGCGCCGAAAGCATAAACAATTTTATCAACAACAAATACGATCGATAGAAACGTTTAATTAATTGTTATTAAAGAGAGAGGAAAATTCCCAAGTGAATCTACTTTTCTGCAGCTGGTGCAGATCGTTTTTATTATGCATAAAAATCCGCTGAAATTAGTTTTGTCATTTTTCCGAAATCAGCAGTTACGAAACTATGAAGATTCGACTGATCTACGATCGAGTCCGTGGTCGATCGTTCGATCAGTCGGTCGGCTGGAATCGCGTAACGATACACAAAAAGCGGGGGTCGATGGACAACGGAGTCAGATAATAAATTCCTGACATGGCAGTGTCACGTCATCCCGGGTTCGTTGAACTCGGCGTTCCGCGCTCGACACAGCCTCGACGGGTAAAACGAGAACATTTTCGAATATGTGTCAGCATTCGCTATTCAAGAAAGAACCGGCGCCACGGTTGACTCGAAATGTACGCTGACCCTCTCTCGCTGCAAGTGCAACATTTCTGCCGCGACAGGCAACAGAAGACTGGAAGGATCGATCGATCTGAGATCGTGAGGTTTCTTCTCAAAGATTAGTTTCCTGATCGACGATCAATTGCTGGAGTGCATTGAAAAATGCAATAGCACGAAGGATATTGTCTACGGGTTGTCTAATACAGTTTAACCCTTAGAACTACACATTATTTTTCAAATTTGTTGCCAACAAACTTATTTTAAACAATTTCGTTTACTAATTACATTAAATATGTTCGGTTGGCGAGAAAGTAATTTCGGCATTTTCAGGTGAAATGAAACCGAATTACTTTATTCGCACGATGAACTTTAATCAATAAAATATTTTCTTATTTATTCTTTCTTGCAAAAGATCATCGAATGAAAGGGAAAATATCTTAATCATTAAAGTTTATTGGACGAATAAAAAAATTGGGCTCTATTTTCAATATTCTTCAAATAAAATACTATTTTCAAAAATTACTGCCTCAAATAAAATATTTTTTTTCCGAAGTTTTACACATACTTTAAAATAAATAAGATTACTTATTATTTACTATTTAAAATACTATTTTTCCCAGCTCTGGTACACTCACACACCGCTAGACCACGTATACGTACGCGAGGATTGCAAGGATCCGGGATTACACTCCTGATATGTTAATAACGCAAAGACGGTGTTTCTTAGTAGTCAAAATCGCTAGATGAAAGATCAATCTAGGGGGCTATTTGCTTCAAAAGTCCTACTTTTACGTTTACGACGCTTAACTCTCATTATTCGGCAACATGTCACCAATCCGGGAGAAGCAATGGACAGGCGACAGTGCTGCCGCCTATCGTGGCTGTCGATACGTACACGAGGATTACAAGGATCCGGGATTACACTCCTGATATGTTAATAATGCAAAGACGGTGTTTCCTAGTAGTCAAAATCGCTAGATGAAAGATCAATCTAGGGGGCTAATTGCTTCAAAAGTCCTACTTTTACGTTTACGACGCCCAATTCTCATTATTCGGCAACATGTCGCGAATCCGGGAGAAGCAATGGTCAGGCGACGGTGCTGCCGCCTATCGTGGCTGTGGATACGTACGCGAGGATTGCAAGGATCCGGGATTACACTCCTGATATGTTAATAATGCAAAGACGGTGTTTCCTAGTAGTCAAAATCGCTAGATGAAAGATCAATCTAGGGGGCTATTTGCTTCAAAAGTGCTACTTTTACGTTTATAACGCGCAATTCTCATTATTCTGCTGCATCTCGCAGAGCCACGAGACGCAATGGACAGGCGACGGTGCTGCCGCCTAGCGTGGCTGTCGATACGTACGCGAGGATTGCAAGGGTACGGGATTCCACTCCTGATTCATCAATAATGCAAAGACGGGGTTTTTTAGTAGTTAAAATCGCTAGATGAAAGATCAATCTAGGGGGCTATGTTCCACAAAAGTCCTACTTTTACGTTTGCGACACGTAATTCTCATTATTCGGTAACATGTCGCGAATCCGGGAGAAGCAATGGACAGGCGACGGTGCTGCCGCCTGTCGTGGCTGTCGATGCGTACGCGAGGATTGCAAGGATCCGAGATTACACTCCTGATATGTTAATAATGCAAAAACGGTGTTTCTTAGTAGTCAAAATCGCTAGATGAAAGATCAATCTAGGGGGCTATTTGCTTCAAAAGTGCTACTTTTATGTTTGCGACACGTAATTCTCATTATTCGGCAACATGTCGCGAATCCGGGAGAAGCAATGGTCAGGCGACGGTGCTGCCGCCTATCGTGGCTGTCGATACGTACGCGAGGATTGCAAGGGTCCGGGATTCCACTCCTGATTTCTTAATAATGCAAAGGCGTTGTTTCTTAGTAGTCAAAATCGCTAGATGAAAGATCAATCTAGGGGGCTATTTGCTTCAAAAGTCCTACTTTTACGTTTACGACGCCCAATTCTCATTATTCGGCAACATGTCGCGAATCCGGGAGAAGCAATGGTCAGGCGACGGTGCTGCCGCCTATCGTGGCTGTCGATATGCTGCCGAATAATCAGAATTACGCGTCGTAAACGTAAAAGTAGGACTTTTGAGGCAAATAGCCCCCTAGATTGATCTTCCATCTAGCGATTTTGACTAATAAGAAACTCTGTCTTTGCATTATTGAGAAATCAGGAATGGAATCCCGGACCCTTGCAATCCTCGCGTACGTATACGTGGTCTAGCGGTGTGTGAGTGTACTGTGGTAACTGTGTGCAGTCGCTCAAAGTGTCGTCTGTCTAGGAGACGCAGTCTTTAAGGGTTAGTAGGTTTTCGTAGGTACATCGGCGAATTGTTGAACAGCAATTACCGGTCGCTGTCGCGTCCCGGTGACTCTTTCTCGTGAATAAATCGCATAAATTGCATGGTGGAGCGACATTGTCGCCGGAGCTGTTGGATGATCGACTTATCGGCGCGGTTCACAAATATCCACGGACGATATGCAGATCTCGAGCGACAGCGGAATGCAACGGAATGCAACAGCCGTTCACTGGCTTCGAGAGAAACCGGAGGAAAAGAGAGAGAGAGAGAAAGAGAGAAAGAGAGAAAACCCGATCGATCTCGGCCCCGTCTGAATAATTATGTCGTCGCGCGTCGCCTTCAAAAGCGGTGGCCCGCGGTACGGAAATGCACGTGCTGAGATTCGAGAAAGAGAAAAAGAGAAAGAGAAAGAGAGAGAGAGAGAGAGAGAGAGAGGGAACAGCACGGATCGTAAATTTCCACCGGCGATATGCAAATGTCGAGCGCGTGCGGATCCGGCCGCGTGTTGGCTGCGAATCGCTTATCGTTTCTCGCGCGCGAGCGCGTGCACCCTATCGGAATTCGCGTAATTGACCGTGCATCGAGTCATCATGCTGTCGCTGATTCTACGCGAATTTTCACCCGTCGAGAAACTCAAACGAACCGACCGTAACCTGCGAGACGACGACGAACGAATCATTAATAGTTATTCGGTTGTGTATTATTCAAGTCATCGGTAAACTGCGGATCTAATTATGCAAAATAAAAATTGTCTGCCTGAATTACAAGAAAGAGGAGTTACATGAAAAATGATTTCCTCTCCTAATCATTTTAATGGGTTGCAAATAATGTAGCAGTAATATTGGATTCATTTGGTGCGTCTTTCATTTTGTGTTCCGGCGACTCATTTTTGCCGTAAATGCATACAATCCGCAGTCTAGTCATCGCGTATTCGTTTGGAGAACAATTTTATTCGTTGTTTATTATTCTCGATATGCACTGGCAGCAGAATGTGTCTTTTATGAAGCAGCGAATTGAAATGAACGAATAAATTGAACGAGTATATTGAGAATAAAATTGGACTATTCTCACTCGTTGCTCTTTCATGGAAATACATATTCGTATCGAATAAAAACACTGTACTGTGGTTACCTGTGCTTGCTCTCCTAACAGTATAACGTGGCAGCCTTCTACCGGAGAGCGAATTCAAATAAAGGAATTGAATAAATATATTTGAAATAAAATTGCACGACGACGAGTTCTCGAACTGTTCACGAGTTCAAATAAATTGATTTAATATTAAACTACTGGTCAACAGTGGCTGTCCTGGCAGTCTATGATGATTAGGGTCAACGACCACCGGAGAAAAAGCGTACGAATTTGCCGATCGATTCAAAATAGGCGACGGGGAGCCTCGACGCCCAATTAAACGCGGAGGGTGGTCCAATTGGAAGTTTGAATTTCGATTGATCTATTTATCATCGCGAGAAGCACGACGACGAGCCTCGCGAACGAATACAACGTTACTCTAGGACGATTGATAAAAAGACGAAACAAAAATTGATCGAATAAGATCGCTCTAAAATGTCTCCATTGGTCCGTGGCTAAATTAGAACGAAAAGGAAGAAGCTGTGCCAAATCAAACTCGAAATGCGGCGACGTGAACCTTGAAGCGCAATTGATTTTGTTAAGGCGACAAGATGGCGAACAAATTACACTGTCCAACAGTGTTCTCTCCGTCTTTAATCGTTGTTTAAACATGTTTAAACAATCATAATTTATTATTATTGGATATCACTGTATTCGGAAAAGTCTACAGAATCTTTTCTCGCAAAGAACAATTCAATATCTTTTACAATAACATCGCAATAATTGTTCAAAGTTGAAAAATGTGTCTTTTCTTTAAACTCAATTTTCTCAAAAACTGTCCGCATAGGAGAAAAATTAAGGTCAGATTCGGAATCAGCGCGGAAAACTCTATAAGAATCGCATAGTGGGAATCGAAATAACCAAAAAAAGTTGAAATTTGTTGGACAGTGTAATTGCTGACAAGTCTGTAATGAGCAGAGTTGGGCAAAAATTTTATTCCAATTAAAATTTCGAATAAAGTTGGTCTAAAACCCACTTGGAAAAACCCAATTTTATTCGAAATTTTTATTTAGATAAAATTTTTGCCCAACTCTGGCGATGAGCACAGGTGATTTCGAACGATATCATATATTTGAAAAAATGCGAGGTGCAATATTTGATTTTTATGAAAATAAAATGTGAGCCAACGCTATTGCAACGCTACGCCGCTTTCTATGAGACAATACGTTCCTCGTTATTCCGCGGATGTGTTCGTCATGATTATTTCCGAGTCGAGTTATCATTAGACTGCGCATTCTATGCATTTATGAAAAAACTCAAATTTATTCGAAATTTTTATTTAGATAAAATTTTTGCCCAACTTTGGCGATGAGCACAGGTGATTTCGAACGATATCATACATTTGAAAAAATGCGAGATGCAACATTTGATTTTTATGAAAATAAAATGTGCGACAACGCTATTGCAATGTCACGCCACTTTCTACGAGACAATACGTTCCTTATTATTCCGCGGCTGTGTTCGTCATGATTATTTTCAAGTCGAGAAATCATTAGACTGGCGATTCTATGCATTTACGAAAAAACCCACTTTATTCGAAATTTTCATTTAGACGAAATTTTTGCCCAACTCTGGCGATGAACACAGGTGATTTCGAACGATATCATACATTTGAAAAAATGCGAGATGCAACATTTGATTTTTATGAAAATAAAATGTGCGACAACGCTATTGCTATGCCACGCCACTTTGTATGAGACAATACGTTCCTTATTATTCCGCGGCTGTGTTCATCATGATTATTTCCGAGTCGAGTTATCATTAGACTGCGCATTCTATGCATTTATGAAAAAACTCAAATTTATTCGAAATTTTTATTTAGACAAAATTTTTGCACAACTTTGGCGACGAGCATAGGTGATTTCGAACGATATCATACATTTGAAAAAATGCGAGGTGCAACATTTGTTTTTTATGAAAATAAAATGTGAGCCAACGCTATTGTAACGCTACGCCACTTTCTATGAGACAATACGTTCCTTATTATTCCGCGGATGTGTTCGTCATGATTATTTCCGAGTCGAGTGATCGTTAGACTGCGGATTCTATGCAGTTATGACAAAACTGAGTAGGTGTAATTAGAAACAATAGAAAGATTAAAAGAGAATGTCAAAATTATTAACGAGCTAAATAAATTTTTACTTATTGTTAGCTTCTACAGAATGCAATTGATGTATACATATTCTATTTTGCATATAGATCCGCAGTCTAGTGATCATTTCCAACGCTGCGCTGCCACAGTGGTCCGAGAACGTGATTCTACTGGCCAAAAGTCAAAATGTCATTGAAACTTTCTAAAAGTTGATAATCGCATGTTTTTGAGGTCACTGATAAGGAATGTGACGTAAAAAATTAAAAATTCATAATGGTGGATTCGATACTATCCACATATGGTCTGGAAACTCGTTCTTCCTGGTCAAAATTAAACAGACACGCATATCGACATTTTTCAACGTAATAAATTTGTATACAATTATATTGTAAATTATTCAAATACTTCAACATCGGTAATTCAAATTTCTTTTCATCTGAATCTTCTTCGACATCTATTGATTCCCTGTCACGCCAAAATACCGCGAGCTTTCATTTTCTAATTATCGTATAAACTACAAGCCGGCAACAGTCGGCATCTAAAATCTATATGCTCTTATTCGAAATTGTTTAAACTTTCATATAAAACAAGTCAAAAGTTCATATAAAACAATGATGATAAACCTTCTCAAAGTTTAAATTGTTAATAACGTTGCGGCATTTGTAGAAGAATTAAATAATCTTGGGAAACTAATTAAATAATGAAAACACGCCTATTAATATATTATATATAAAAAATTTATTCAAACCTGTTATATAATGCTCTATAATGAGTTCTCAGAATAATTATTTTCTCTTTGAATGTCAGAATTTGATACTGAAATGGATAATATTTTGTATAACATTTATTCAAACCTGTTATACAATATAATACTCTATAATGAGTTCTCAGAATAATTATTTTCGCTTTGAATGTCAGAATTTGATACTGAAATGGATAATATTTTGGATAACATTTATTCAAACCTGTTATACAATATAAGGCTCTATAATGAGATCTCAGAATAATTATTTTCGCTTTGAATGTCAAAATTTGATACTGAAATGGATAATATTTTGGATAACATTTGTTCAAACCTGTTATATAATGCTCTATAGTGAGTTCTCAGAATAATTATTTTCGCTTTGAATGTCAGAATTTGATACTGAAATGGATAATATTTAGGATTTTGATGGTCCGAAGTATTGTTACTTTACAGCCGAACAAGTTTTTCAAAATGTTGAACTCCGAAAATTGACTTTCGGCCTGTAAAATCGCGTTCTCCGACCACTGTCCGCCGTTTCGTACGAGACAATGCGTTTCGCCACTTTGCGAATAAAAGAGTTGCTGTTAAATGTTCCGGGAGATGTCTGCAAACGGTTAATCGTGGTCCTCGAATGTAATTTCGACCGCATCCCTTACGATGCGATGAACGTTTGTCGAGCCGAGTCGAGTCGAGTCGAGTTGAGTCGAGTTGAGTCTAATCTGTTAGCTATTCTCCAGAGCTGTTTCGAATCGGTTCCGCGCGCACGCGTTCGCGAGAGAGCAGTCCCCGAGAAGAAAGCCGGGCGACAATGTTTCGCGGGCATAAATCAGATCGGAGAAAGTTACAACCCCAATTAACCTCGGTGATACGGGATGACTGGTGAGCCAGGGTTCGTTGAACCGATATTCCCCGAGAAACGAGCGGACGCCATGAGCCGGTCGTTTTGGTCCGTTCACCTGATAAGAGGCCGCGTTGCTACGGATAAATATAGACGCGGCTAGCCGCCGCCTACTCACTTCAGTTTCGTTATTATTACTATTATTTTTATCGTTAACCACACCGCGAATCTACGGAACCAATAGATTCGTCGTGGACCAGATGTCAATCCCATTCTCCGCTCCGTTGTGCTCCGAATTGATGCATACACACCCGCTCAAAAATATGTGGACACTTTGTTGCAAGTATAATTTAATCTAACAGTAGCAAATTGTACAATTTAATTATTAAAATCTCTTGAATAAATAAAAGTTTCTTCGGCAGGGCTTATACTGTTTCAATCTACGATGATTCATTAGGGTGGTTCGCTGTCTTCTCGAGACAATAATAATTATTATTTGCTGCAAGTATAACTTATTCTAAGATACCGAATTGTATAATTTAATTATTAAAATCGTTTGAATAAATAAAAATTTCTTCGGCAGGGCTTATACTGTTTCAATCCACGATGATTCATTAGGGTGGTTCGCTGTCTTCTCGAGACAATAATTATTATTATTTGTTGCAAGTATAACTTATTCTAATAGTATCAAATTGTACAATTTAATTATTCAAATCTCTTGAATAAATCAAAGTTTCTTCGGCAGGGCTAATACTGTTTCAATCCACGATGATTCATTAGGGTGGTTCGCTGTCTTCTCAAGACAATAATAATAATTATTCGTGACATATCTAATGAATTTATTATTAACTGTATAAACTAGACCCCATAATAACTTAAACTTGTCGTCCACATACTTTTGAGCGAGAGTGTATAAATCATAGACATAAAAATAATTTTTTTATTTATCGACAAAAGCATTAGAGAATTTTTAAAACGATATTTAAAGTGGTTATCCGGTTATCGACATAAGGGTTGAAAATAGAAAATTTCGAAATACGAATTTCACAAAATTATTATTAAAATTTATATTCTCTAGTACTGTGTAAACTAGACCGCGTAAAAAATTAAACCTGTCGTCCACATACTTTTGAGCGAGAGTGAATATATATATATATAACAAATTATTCATCAAGTCCCTTCAGTTATGAACACACTACACTAAATTATACACTTTATAATGATTATAAAGTGTATAAATTATAATAATTGTACACTTCAGTTATGAACAAACCTTCGTTGTTGTATGAAATATAAAATGTTAAACTCATAGCTAGAAGCTAGACCGAGGATCTTTATGCAAATCGCAACTTCGATAATTTCAATATACCGAGCCTAATACATGTCCTTAAATTCTTTTACTTTATCCACGGTGCCAAGTAAAACAAATCGCAGTGAAAGGGATTAAAATTAGAAAGAAAAATTAATCCCTATTTCACTTGTATATAAATATACGTCTATTTCACGTACACTTACTTATGCATATAATGCAACTTTGTTCAAGCCAACAGTTTAATTATTGAATTGGAGGCTGAAGCAACGTTGGATCTGAGCTTTTATTGTTCTCCAATCAAATCCTCTGCTCTCCTGTAAAATTTGCGCTCCATATAATGCAACATTGTGCAAGCCAACAGTTTAATTATTGAATTGGTGGCTGGAGCAACGTTGGATCTGAGATTTCTTTAAGGTCTATTAGCTTTTATCGTTCTCCAATCAAATCATATGCTCTTCTGTAAAATTTGCGCTCCATATAATGCAACGTTGTTCAAGCCAACAGTTTAATTATTGAATTAGTGGCTGAAGCAACGTTGGATCTGAGATTTCTTTAAGGTCTATTAGCTTTTATCGTTCTCCAATCAAATCCTGTTCTCCTGTAAAATTTACGCTCCATATAATGCAACTTTGTTCAAGCCAACAGTTTAATTATTGAATTGGTGGCTGAAGCAACGTTGGATCTGATATTTCTTTAAGGTCTATTAGCTTTTATTGTTCTCCAATCAAATCCTGCTCTCCTGTAAAATTTACGCTCCATATAATGCAACGTTGTTCAAGCCAACAGTTTAATTATTGAATTGGTGGCTGGAGCAACGTTGGATCTGAGATTTCTTTAAAGCCTATTAGCTTTTATCGTTCTCCAATCAAATCATATGCTCTCCTGTAAAATTTGCGCTCCATATAATGCAACGTTGTTCAAGCCAACAGTTTAATTATTGAATTGGTGGCTGGAGCAACGTTGGATCTGAGATTTCTTTAAGGTCTATTAGCTTTTATTGTTCTCCAATCAAATCCTCTGCTCTCCTGTAAAATTTGCGCTTTATATAATGCAACGTTGTTCTAGATACGATGTTGGATGATACGAAGTGCAAATTTTACAGGAGAACAGGATTTGATGGGAGAACAATGAAAGCTAATAGACCTTAAGGAAATCTCACATCCAACGTTGCTCCAGTCAGCAATTCAATTATGTAATCCCTGACTAGAATTACCTTTTTGTTAATCACAGTTATAAGTAGACTGCCGATTTTATGTATTTACAACAAAACAGTGCAAAGATTAAAAAATTGAAGACCGAGGATATATTGCTTTTGATTTTTCAAAATAATCAGTGAAAGAATGTTATTTTCGAAATTTCCGTTTCTTGCAACATAGACAATTTTTATCTTGATTTTTATTTCGTTTCACAAAATCGTGACATTGAGAAGTTAACCCTTAGGAGTCGAGGGGTGACTCAGAGAGTCAGCATTAGAAATTGCTGTACCATTATTGAAAATATTGTAGTATAACTTTATTGATTCCCCTTAGAGTTACAATCCTTAAACAACTTTTCCTTCTTTCTCTTCACCACTTCACGCCGTATTCACAATATTGTTTACACGATTAAATATGTTGGTATCTAATCGATTACCACACATTCAAGTATTGGACGAGGTATTGTATCAATTTCATATCCATAAAATGAAAAGAATGATATACAATGGAATAATTCCAAGTCGGAAGAAATGTTTAATTTTCGAAATAAAACAGCTCCGACTGCAAAGGGTTAATAGTGCTTCGAACGTAGCACCTACAGGAATGTTTCTGTGGTGGTAGCTAGCGAGGGCGGATAGTTTACGACTCTATTTGCAGGATCTACAGCTTCGAAAGTTCGGACCTGTATATTTTCCCAGCAATTACAGCGGAACGTTTCCGTGTAAAAAGTTTCTAGCAAGAACCGGCATACAATGAGAAACGGGCGGAAGAAATGGTCGAGCGATTGGGTCGATGGAGACCCTACTGGGTACTCCCTGGACTCCGTAAATTCGATCGAACGGTTCTGCCGGTAGGTGGGACGAGTAGCTCGCGAACGAGGAGCGAAGGAAGCAATAATTCGATGCGGTTTGGGCGTTCACCGCGCGGGAACGGCCGAATTCATCTCGAAATTGGCCGGCTCCCATTTGCATGCGGGAGCCGGGTTCAACGAACCCGGGGCCGGGGTCAATTCGGACCGGGGCCCCTGGAACTTCCTTCAACGAGACCTAACCCCGAGTGGAACCTCGACCCGACATTGAGCCAATGAATTACGAAAATGGTTCGGCAGAGAAACAGAAAGACAGAGAGAGAGCGAGAGAGCGAGATAACGAGATTCAAGGAGAGACAGAAAGGAAGAAGAAGCAAAAAAACTGAAAGGAACAGGCTGAAGAAGGATAAGAAACGCGTTTCGACGCCGGCGCTTACGCATCGGTCGACTTCTGCGAATCGCAAAAACGCACCGCCCCGGGAACCTGGATTAACGATTGAACCCTGTTAACATTTTGGCGACCGGAGGAGTTACGCCTCCTCCACGGTGTCGTTGACCTTCGTTTCGACGCTGTGGGCCCGTGGACCGCGATTTCGTTACACGTGTACCGGACGTCTTTCGCGAATCTCTTTCGGCTGATGAAGAACACATTGTCTCAATTAGAGCGCGACGAATGGCGATTGGAGTCGAGTAACTCTGCCCGACAACAACTTAGCGTTTCGATAGTCGATGGATGAATAGATTTTCACGTGCCGAACGCGAATCCGGAAGTCCTCGTTCCCCACCGCTCTCAGTTTTCTGGGAATAATTGATTTTACGAGTCGTGTAGATCTACAAACAGGCAAATTTACGATGTTACGAATTTTTGTCAGGTGAAATATTCTTCACGAAACAAAGTATACAGTCGGTAAACGGTGTACAGTCTCGCACTAGGATACGGCTCGACAATGGTCATCCGCCATCTTGGAGACTAAGAGAAAGCTACATATTACATGGCGTATTACATATTCATACGTTAGCACCATCGGAACCGAAGAAGCAACGAGAGATAATTTTCAGATAAAGATTGCAACGTTCAAAGCGTGCGCCTCGGCCATCTTGGCAGCCGCGAGAAGAAATCACGGATACCCATCTGTGCATCTTTTATTTCTACATTAAAAGCACATTAACCCATTAACAAACCGGATCAAATAATCGTCTTAGCCGGCGTCCTAATAAGAGAGCCGTCATAAAATCGATATAATCCGGTAGGTATAGTATCGAGCCTCATCGTTTACCATTTAGCTCGGGCATCTTTGCGAGCAAGAAGAAGGCGCTCGGGAATCGATGTCGGCCAGGGAACGAGGGTAATTTCGACGCGAGGCCGTAGGCAAACAGTGGCACCGAGTGGTATCGGCCTGTAAATCGAGCAATCGAGCACATTTCGATTTTTTCGCCTAGCTGGAAAGCGTCCGGGGACCGTGCAAGCTATCTTCGCGGGTATCTTTTGCCTGGAAAGTGGGACGCCGCTGCGTCCACCTCTCTTTTCTGTGCTTCTCTGTCTCTCTCTCTCTTCCTCCGCCTCCTTTCCCTCTGTCTCTCCCACTCTCTCTCTGTGTTTGTCTCTCTTTCTCTCTCTACCGCGGCGTTTTATCACTTTGCTATCGCGCGTAGCTCGCAATAAGCAGCGTAGTAGAAAGTACGAGCATTTGGTGGTTGTATTTTAGCTTTCACGATCAGATAACGGGGGCCGGTGTACGCGTACGCGGCCATTTTATGGTGCTTTTGCGTCCGTGCCCTCCTCCTCCTCCTCTTCCTCGGAATCCCGGGTGACGCCGACGTCGCCGCAAATTTCGTCGAGACCATTTTTGCGGCTGTGTATCTGGGCTCCTGGCCTCTTTAAAACCCGCCACTGCGCGCTACACACGCCGGCTCTACTTTATTTCTCCGTGTATTTATTTATACTGAAAACACGGGCGCAACGGAGATAGACGCGAGTCCTAACGGTGAATCGACTGTCTGGCTCTGCCGTCTTTTTTTCCTCTTTTTCAGTATTTTTCTTCTCGCGACAGACAGCTTGAGAGCCGATTAATCTATCGTTGTCCGTGATTAGATACATGAACGACTAGACACCGAACCGAGCAAACACCGAGCGTCAGATATAATACGAAATCGCTCAATTAGAATCGGAAAAATTAACCGGTACCATTGTACCGTTCTCAATTTATCAAAATGATTCTCTTTCCACTGTCTCCTCGGAGGCACCGCTAAAAATGACTGGGTATTGGATTGAAACGAAAGTTCGTAGCATTTGTAAATTAAAATTGACAGCTGAATTTCTGATATTTATTCATAGATTTACTCAATAATCTATTTTATATTCTGTTCTATTACGTTTTTTCATTTCCGAGGTAACTTCTCGTGTTATTGAATAAACATATAAATAAATACAACGCAATATATTATAATTATAGCTGTCTATCGATCGTATTATGTTGTTAATAAAATTGGTAATGCTTTCGGCGCAAGGGTTCGATCATTTGTTACTTAATTTATAAAGCAATTTCGATCTTCATTCAGATCATATTCGAGGGTTACTAGAATTGCGTCTGTGAAAAGTTTTTTTTTTTAACAAATTAAGAATATTTTGAAATTTAATAAAACTACTCACTAGCTTTGTGATGAAAATTAATAAATTCGACGTCTATGAAGATCGAAACGTCGGAATTACTTTAGTAATTTGCAAAATTGCTTTGTAAATTAAGTGACAAATGATCGAATCCTTGCGCCGAAAGCATTGACAATTTTAATACCAATATATTATAGTTCGAAACAATTCCTATTATTATTATTATTTAGATACCTACTTCGATACAACAAAAATGTAAAGAAAAATTCCCTTGCCTTCTTAATAAAAAAATTCAACCCTCAGCGTTACCTACATTAAAGTGAAGGAGGAGCTCATTAATGCGGCACAAAAATCACTATGAATGTCCCTAATACTGCGGTGTGAATTCTGCAGTTTAACGTTTTAGGTTAGGTACCTATTCGAAACACGTAAGCAGGTAGAATCCGATTCTAGACAAAGAGTATTGTAGATAAAACAAGAAGATATAACAAAAAATAAATCGAAAAGTAATGAAATCTTCGATGAAATGATTGAAGACAAAGAATTGAAAATTATTGTAATCGTGAAGATGATCGCATGGCAAAATGCACTGTATAACCCGAGTGTATTGGTTGTATAAAATTTTCGAATTTTGCGCAAAGAGCCCTTGTCAAATTAAGATTGTTGGAATGACGGGTGCTCATTGGCGGGCGAAAAAGCGTGAAAGTGTTCCCTGAACTCGAGTTGCACGGCACAAAAATCACTAGGAATGTCCCTAATACTGCGGTACGAATTCTTCAGTCTAACGTTTTAGGTTAGGTACCTATTCGAAACACGTAAGTAGGTAGAATACGATTCCAGACAAAGAGTATTGTAGATAAAACAAGAATATTGTTACGTCCGGTGGTTCTGCCATGAGCAGTAATTAATAAAATCAATCATATATATATATATATAATATAACCTCTGAATTTCTTTTTGTATTTACTCTGCTAATGATGCACGGGCTCACAGTAATATCGAATATTATAATTAATAACTAATATTGAATTATCGTATACTACATTGCGAGCGATAGAATTAAGGAAAATCTATAAGATATATTTCGCAGTGGACTATATGAAATTGCTAACTCATGTGATTTATTTCAAGTACTTAAACTTATCTTTAAACAAGAGCTTCATCGAACAAATTCACAGCGAAATCTATTTTATAGATCATAATCATTTTATAGATCATAATCATATATATATAATTATATATGATTGATTAATATATATATGATTGATTTTATTAATTACTGCTCATGGCAGAACTACCGGACATAACAATATATATGAAAAATTAAATCGAGAAGTAATGAAATCTTCGATGAAAGAATCTTTGATTAAAGACAAAGCATTGAAAATTATTGTAACTGTGAAGACGATCGCATGGAAAAATGCACTAGTAACACGAGTGTATTGGTTGCATAAAATTGTCGAATTTTGCGCAAAGAGCCCTTGTCAAATTAAGATTGTTGGAATGACGGGTGCTCATTGGCGGGCGAAAAAGCGTGGAAGTGTTCCCTGAACTCGAGTTGCACGGCGACTCGTTGGATCAAGAGAATCGTGGCCATCGCTGGCATCAGCGGTGCATTGCACGGAGGACGGTCGACTGCAACGAATGCACGCGAATACGCCATCGTGTTGGTGTGACTCTGTGTGCGCGCGTGTGTTTCCGTGTGCACGCGTGCTGGTAGGTGCACCGGCACGGAGGAGAGTAAACGCAATAACTGTATCTCTGGTCCAGGGGGTCACTGTTCCACGACTACGAGACTCCGCTCGACTGTTCTCAGCTTCTTGCCGCACCGTATATACAGGGTGTCCCCTTTAAACCTCCTGATAACGCTCGACGTTAACAGAAATCCACAGAATCCATGTATTCCGCAGATTCGTCGGATGCGAATTCGAAAACAGTGAATAAGTGAAAACTTCTTTGGGCGCACCGCGTTCACTTTTACTGGGTAGCGAACGAGGCTGATCCGTCACGCTCCGAAGTGAAACGCTATTCAGCGAGAAACAGACAGATGTGCAATCGTCATAGAAGTTTTCACTTCGCATAGAAGCTTTTTATTTTGTGCAATCAAACCAGGCGCAATTGCATTTTATGCTTTATTTTTTATTCTTTTCTTATTCTATGTAAAAGGTACTAACCCAAGGTCATCGAAATGTCAATACTTCGCGAGATATTTGACATTCTGTGTCAGAGTAAACACAGCATTAGTTCCCACAATTCATATCGAGGATTTGGATACTGCATATAGTAAAAGTACATTTCTGACACAAATATCTCGCGAAGTATTGACATTTCGATAGTCTTGGGTTAGTACTTGCATGCGTAGGGTAATAAAAGAGATCGATTGGTTCAACAAACAAATTGAGTTGCATTAAAGAATAGAGTGCAATTGCACTTGGCGGGTGCATCGGTGCATCCACATAAAAAATAATATTTTTCTCTATTTTTACTTAACTCTTTGAGGCACTTTTGTTTTCACTTATTTACGCATTTACCGTCGGTTCATACCATCGCCAACCGAATGAAAAACTGTAAACGAGTAACTTCAACTTGCAGAGGTGGATTAAAATATATCCCACTATTCATAAAAAGCTCAGCAAAAGGGTGGCAGTTTTTAACCCACCTAATCCGAAAGAGTTAAAAAAGAGCAGTAACTTGTCCCAGTTCCCAGAAAATTACCCTGTATCCCAGAATCACACGTCCACTGCTCTTGGATATTACAAAATCCTGGATATCCTGTGCAAGGATCGATCAACATCACCACAAAGCTCCAAACCGATGGACTCATCATTTTCACACGGAAAAAATCTTCAAAATTCGAATAAGAACGTAATTCTTCATTCAACGTCCTCCGCATTCGATGTGCTCGTAGTGGATTTCGGCCGGATAAAGGGGACTATTTTTTCCCCGAAAAATTCACGAGATCCTGTCGGAGGGTCGATAATCGTTTTGCCCCAGTTCGGCCACCCTTGCGCCTCGAAAAGTGAAAACAATCGGATGGCCAGGCGCGCGTGTCCCTGGCCACGTCGTTTCCCTTTCACTTCTCGCGGCGCGCGGGACTCACCCCTAGGAAACGGCCACCCTTTCCCTTTCCCTTTCGTTTTCCCTCGCTGGTTTTCCGCCTTGGTGAGCTCCATGCCCAGCGGAAAAGGGACCCGATCGTCCTACGTACCTCCCGTTGTAAAAAAAAACAACAATTTTTTTCTCTTCGCCGTAGAATATCTCGCGGCTCGAACCACCCTGTGTGTAGAAAATGGGACGGCGAATTGCTTCGTCCAAACGAAACCATTAACACAGCCTTAATGAGACGCAGCATCGAAACGGCGGCTATTTTACATCGCCTTATAAAAATAACAAGAGCCGAGTAGTTAACATTAAAGAAAGTGGAGAGAATAAAAGTATTCGTGGACATCGATGTGTTATTTTCAACGTATTCAAATGACCAGCGAAAGATACGAATTTATGTGCAGCTACAAAACCTTAAACTCTTGCGACTAGTTCCAACAAAAATAAATAAATTAGTGCCTCGGACGATAGTAGTCATTCGGTGTTTTTCGCCTGACGGATATCTTAATGATATTGTCGACGTATCGTTAAGTGTCAATAAGTCGTTGATAATTCCTCGGTAATCGATAGTCGCGCCTCTAATTAAGGATCGCGGCGACATAGTCGTTTCGACGGTCGATACTAATTTTTAACGAGTCCGATCGTTTTTTTTTCAGAGGTACCTGGACTACGAGGCAGATCGGGTCTCGGCGGGCACGCATTTCTTTAATAAAACGGCCCCGGATTGCAATTCTATCTTGTCGGTGACTCGAGAGCAGGAATTCGCTGTCCCGGAGATGCGACCTCGCGACGATCCTGTCCGAATATTCTTGTAGAAAAAACCGGTGGATCGCTCGAGGCCAGCGAGACGATCGCTCGATTCGACATCTGATGGAACTTCTTCGTCTGTTTTTTTTTTATCTTTTCTTTTCGTTTTCGTTCGTTCGAGCTATCAAGGAAAAAGCGGAGTTCTCGAATCGGGATTCCTCGCCGCGAATTATCGCCGAACCGATTTCGATCGTCCCGTAACTGGTTTACGGTATTAGCATTCATTTTTTTTTTTTTCATAGTGACAGAGGATCGTCTGCCATTTTGATAGATCGTTCACTTCGAGTGGACCGTTGCAGTATAAAAACGGTATGCATCAATTGGAACCACAGTAATGTTTTGATACTTTTAAAAGCACGATAACTCTTTTACTATATTTTAATTTAATACTTTTAATAATTATTATTATAAAAAATATAACCTTTTTTATTCAACTTGGATATTTTTTTGAGAAGTTAGAGCAATTAGTTTATTACAAGACGTGAATTACAGAGAAAATGCTAAATATACTAGAAGTTGTTTTTACGCCTTTTTATGGTGACCTTTATTGAAAATTTAAAAAAAAAATAGTTTGGAGATCTGTGTCAATTATACATATTCTGAAAATTTCATCAACATCGGTCAACGTTGCGATAAGCTGTAAACGTTTAAAGATGGTAAACATTTCAGTTTTTCACGATTTTATTTATTACAAAACGTATTTCTTAAATTTTCGATATTTGCCCACATAGAACACCAACATTTCTTTTTCACATCGTGCACTAAATTAATTGTTCTAACTTCTCAAAAAAGTTCAAGTCGTATGAGCTGATATTAACGAAGTTATCGTGCTGAAAAGTATCTGAACATTTCTGTGGTTCACTATAGAAATTCCATACTTCTGTCGAACTATTTCGGTGGCATAAATATAATACGTATTCTTACATTCTTTTAGTTTTTTGTTTTATAAACTCACACAGACAAGACAAAACAGGACGAAATTGAATTATCGGTGTCATGGTTAACGCTTTATCTACCGGCAGCTTATTAATAGGCTTTTCATTAATTGTGCTGCATCAAACGGAAGCTAGAATCTTTTTGCACACAATAATCCCGAAGGAAATTATTGGTTTTTGTTATTGAGGGTGAGTTGTTGGTTTATGATTAAAATTGCTGTCGTTATTGAAGGATTTTTTAAAACAATCCTCCAATTATGGAATAATCACCGGTCGGTAATGCGTTAATAACGAATAAAACTAATCTAAACGATATAATACGTCATTCTACCAAATACCCTTCCAATTAATTTTATAAATTCTCACAGCAACATAAAACGGGACGAGATTGAATTATCGGTGTAATTTTAATAACGAATAAAACTAATCTAAACGATATAACAGTACGTCCATCTACCAAATACCCTTCCAATTAATTTCATAAATTAACACAGACAAGACAAAATGGGAGGAGACTGAATTATAGGTGTAATTTTAATAACGAATAAAACTAATCTAAACGATATAATACGTCCTTATACCAAATACTCTTCCAATTAATTTTATAAATTCACACAGACAAGGCAAAATGGGTCGAGATTGAGTTATCGGTGTATTTTTAATAACGAATAAAACTAATCTAAACGATATAATACGTCCTTCTACCAAATACCCTTCCAATTAATTTTATAAATTCACACAGCAAGACAAAATGGGACGAGATTGAATTATCGATGTAATTTTAATAACAAATAAAACTAATCTAAACGATATAGCAATACGTCCTTCTACCAAATACCCTTTCAATTAATTTTATAAATTCACACAGACAAGACAAAATGGAACGAGATTGAATTATCGATGTAATTTTAATAACGAATAAAACTAATCTAAACGATATAATACGTCCTT
>CM052200.1:29059570-29080083 GCA_028455805.1 Lasioglossum figueresi
ATACCCTTCCAATTAATTTTATAAATTCACACAGCAAGACAAAATGGAACGAGATTGAATTATCGATGTAATTTTAATAACGAATAGAACTAATCTAAACGATATAATACGTCCTTGTACCAAATACCCTTCCAATTAATTTTATAAATTCACACAGCAAGACAAAATGGGACGAGATTGAATTATCGATGTAATTTTAATAACGAATAAAACTAATCTAAACGATATAATACATCCTTGTACCAAATACCCTTCCAATTAATTTTATAAATTCACACAGCAAGACAAAATGGGACGAGATTGAATTATCGATGTAATTTTAATAACAAATAAAACTAATCTAAACGATATAGCAATACGTCCTTCTACCAAATACCCTTCCAATTAATTTTATAAATTCACACAGACAAGACAAAATGGGACGAGATTGAATTATCGATGTACTTTTAATAACGAATAAAACTAATCTAAACGATATAATACGTCCTTCTACCAAATACCCGTCCAATTAATTTTATAAATTCACACAGACAAGGCAAAATGGGACGAGATTGAATTATAGGTGTAATTTTAATAACGAATAAAACTAATCTAAATGATATAATACGTCCTTCTACCAAATACCCTTTCAATTAATTTTATAAATTCACACAGACAAGACAAAATGGGACGAGATTGAATTATTGGTGTAATTTGATAACGAATAAAACGGAGAGCAGAAGGTGCAATTTATTCCGAACCAGTAGAAACTGTGTCAAATGAAGGGACAAGAGGGTTGAACACACTTTTCGCTGTTTTTTTTCAAGCGGTGATCTACAAGTAGATTTTTCACTGGGGCAAGAGACCAAATCGGTTTCTGGAAAGGCGATTTCCAAGCACGTTCGCCGTGTAACTCGAACGCCCACGGTGAAACCACTCGCGTGAATTGGCCCCTCTTCGTGCGTTTTCCAACCCCCGAGGGGCAACCTTCCCCACTTTTCTTCTTCCTCATTTTTTTTTTTCGCTTCCCCACGGTTTACCCCGGAATAATGACCCAATAATACAGCTGACCGGGATTTGCGTTCACGGGCCGTGAACTGGATCCGCAAGGCGCTAACGAGTTGCCGCGAACAATGAGAAAATACGTTCGAGAGCATCGACGAGCGAGAGAGGGTGCACGAATATACATACTCGGTGTTCTCGTTGAAAATGTGACTGAATTTAACGAGCTACGTTTGAACCGTCGTGAACCGATCGAATCATCTGATCGAACATGGTTGATCTACGAGCACCCTTTAAGTATTTTCGAGATACTGTGGAAATTTCAATTGGATTTAATACAGACAGACGTACACGAAGCAACGTCATTGAACGAAATAGGTATGTGCCAGTCGATGTTGCATTTAATTTGAAACAACCCTTTCGCTGCCTAAAATTGATAATGTGAGATGGTGAGATGTTTCGAAGAAATTGAATGTCTACTTCAGATCATGCATCTTAAGGGGACGTTACACTTTCTCGGATCGGAAAAATCGACTTTTTCGAAAGTATCCTATTGTATAGTATCATATTTCAATAATATTCTCTGAAAATTTCAGAGGAAAATTCGAAATACTTTCGAACGTAAGTAGATTTTTCATATGTGAAAATTCGTTTGTCAAAACTTTAAACGTGCTTTTCTCGAAACAACGTTTTTTTAATCGGCGTGCATGATAACTTAAAAACTGTTTAAACGATCGGTCTGAAATTTTAACCCTTTGCACTCGGAGCTATTTTAACTCGAAAATTAAATATTTCTTCCTAGATAGAATATTTCCATTCCCTGTGATTTTATCAATTTTATGGATATGAAATTGGTTTAAAACCTCATACAATACCTAAATGTTCAGTAAGAAATTAGATGCCGATATATTTAATAGTGTGAACAATATTTTGAATAATGGTACGGCCATTTTCACTGGTGCCTCAGAGTCCACCATTCGAGTGCTAAGTGTTAATATGTTCTTCTACACAACAATAGCCACAGTGTAGACTAGAATAAATAAGATTGGTTAATTTTTTCCTCAATTTTTAGCGGTTTTTTTGACGAAGAAAATGCTATTTTTGAGACCACCAACTTTGGAGGTCCACCATTTTGTGAAATTTTTCTCGAACAAAGTAATCGTAGTCTATGCGGAGGCCATAGTCATACTTTTTCCAAGGATAATTCTTTTTTTTCACGTTCCAGTGAGCCGCAAACGTGCACGCCAGCAGATCAAAATTTTTAAAATGACTTTCATGAGGCTGAAGAAAGCTTCAGCAAAGCTGAAGAGAGCTTTTCATTACTTTATCAGTCCCATAATAATTATTCAAATTTTACATAGATATATAAGTATAAATATATAAATATATATTTAAGTATAGATTTTAAACGCGAATAAAGCGGATTAATTGGATAAATAATTTAAAATAGAATTATAGTGCGAAATAGACACTCCCTAGTGAACGAACATGTAGTTAGATTTTAAAAAAATTAGAACAGTGTTCCGAAACGATTAAATGCTATTATTAAAGCCAAAGACGGCTACATTAAGTACTAAAAATATGATCTACTTAGTGAGATGCAAAAGTGTTGAAATGCATTATTAAAAGAAAAAAGATTATATATACTATTAACGACCAAGATAAATTATTATTTTAAGTACTTTTCAAAGTTTAATAATATTTCTTTAATTGCAAAAAAATTCATATTTTTCAAAAGCGTTTATGTGATATTTTTTGTAATTTCTAATCAATAATTCTAATCATTGCAACAGTTTTGAGAGTCACTGTAGATGGCAACCCTGTTCCAGAGGTGGGCATTATTTGGCGAAACAAATATTTCAAATACTATTTAATATTTTAGATTTGATTTTGCTTAAAGAAAATAGCATTGTAGATAAGATATATCATTACGAAAATAAAATATTTCTATTTCAACAATCTGAACCTCAAAATAAAATATTTCTATTTCAACAATTTGGTCCACAACATAATATATTTCTATTTTAACAATCTGAAACACGAAATAAAATATTTTACTTTTTGCATTGTTATAATACTCTGAGAAACCGCATAACCATACAGTCTATCTTATCGTTAAGAAGCGATTTACACTCATAAATGTATCGAATTCGAACCATTATTTTCAGCAATGATATTTAAAATTGAAATTGAAAATAACGACAAAATACAAATATTTTCAATATTCTTCAAACAAGATACTGTTTGCAGACACTAGTGTCAAAAATGACTACCTCAAATAAATTATTTTATTTTCAAAAATTACTGCATCACTTAAAATATTTTATTTTCAATGTTGTACACACACTTTAAAATAAATAGGACTATTTATATATATAATCTTTATTCATAAATATATGCCTTTCGGCGTTACATTTCTCTCTCCTTCCTTCCTTTCTCCATTCTTTAAACCTTTACATTTTCTTCTCCCTATCTTAATCTATTATTTACATTGTACACCTAACCCCCGATATACAATCCTTCTTAATTTAATCCCCTCTACATTTTATCCTTTTCCCTCCTTACCCCCCATGTCCTTCACTACTTCCATACTGTCTATTTTAATTTAATTCTCCCACTCCTCTTTTTCTTTTTTCTCTATCCTTTCTCTATTTTCTTTTAGCTTCCTACCCCATTTTGCGCCTTTCCCCTTTACATCCAGTGGGACTATTTATTATTTACTATCTAAAATACTATTCTCCCCAGCTCTGCACTGGTCTAACAGGCTCAGCGTCAGCCTCGGAAGTTTCAACGCGAAAGTAAAATATAAAGAGTATGGCACCCGCTTTTCCAGCCGAAATTTTCGGTTTATTTAGCAATAGTTGTTTGTTAGACGGTGTTGTGGGTATAGTGTAGAACGGGGCCCGATGCAGCGACCGTGGTATGGTAATTCTCAGTTGCGACAGCGTCTCGCTACGTCAACTGAGAATGGGCCACCTGATTTGTCGACGGGAATGGCGTGCGCGGTGCCTTTTTGCACCCACCGGGAAAATTCGATTTTTGCATAAACACGTGGGCCAGCTGGGGCCCGCTGGGGCCTGTTGGTGCCCGCGTGGGCGAGCGCAAGTGGGCAGCGCCGGGCCACAGTGTTCGACGATGCGTCATCTTTTACCCACGGATATTTAATCCCTTTTAGAACGGAACCGATCCAATCCATTCAACGAAATATCGCCGCTAAATCGCCAGGATTATTGCTATTTTTCAGGCCTCGTTCTCTCGGAAATCTACCTCCTAGAATACCACGCTGTCTGCCGAAGTTCAACCCTTTGCACTCGGAGCTATTTTAACTCAAACATTAAATATTTCATCCTGCCTAAAATAATTTCATCGTATACGATTTTTTTCATTTTATGGATATGCAATTGATATAACACCTCATACAATACTTAAATGTTAAATAATTGATTATACACCAACATATTTAATAATCTAAACAATATTGTGAATAATGGTACAGCAATTTTTAATGGCGACTCACCGAGTCCACCCTTCCACTGCTAAGGGTTAATTTCTCAATGTCACGATTTTGTGAAGCGAAATAAAAATCAAGATAAAAATTGTCTATGTTGCAAGAAACGGAAATTTCGAAAATAACATTCTTTCTCTGATTATTTTGAAAAATCAAAAGCAATATATCCTCGGTCTTCAATTTTTTAACCTTTGCACTGTTCTTCTTGTAAATACATAAAATCGGCAGTCTACTTATAACTGTGATTAACAAAAAGGTAATTCTAGTCAGGTATTACATAATTGAATTGCTGACTGGAGCAACTTTGGATGTGAGATTTCCTTAAGGTCTATTAACTTTTATTGTTCTCCCATCAAATCCTGTTCTCCTGTAAAATTTGCTCTTCGTATCATCCAATGTTGTTCCAATTCAATAATTAAACTGTTGGCTTGAACAACGTTGCATTATATAAAGCGCAATTTTACAGAAGAGCAGAGGATTTGATTGGAGAACAATAAAAGCTAATAGACCTTAAAGAGATCTCAGATCCAACGTTGCTCCACCCACCAATTCAATAATTAAACTTTTGGCTTGAACAATGTTGCATTCTACAAAAGCTCACAATTGACAGGAGAGCAGGATTTGATTGGAGAACAATAAAAGCTAATAGATCTTCAAGAAATCTCAGATCCAACGTTGCTCCAGCCACCAATTCAATAATTAAACTGTTGGCTTGAACAACGTTGCATTATATGGAGCGTAAATTTGGCAGGAAAGCAAGATTTGATTGGAGAACAATAAAAACTAATAGACCTTAAAGAAATATCAATCCAACGTTGCTTCAGCCACTAATTCAATAATTAAACTGTTGGCTTGAACAACGTTGCATTATATGAAGCGCAATTTTACAGGAGAGCAGAGGATTTGATTGGAGAACAATAAAAGCTAATAGACCTTAAAGAGATCTCAATCCAACGTTGCTTCAGCCACCAATTCAATAATTAAATTGTTGGCTTGAACAACGTCGCATTATACAAAAGCTCACATTTGACAGGAGTGCAGGATTTGATTGGAGAACAATAAAAGCTAATAGATCTTAAAGAAATATCAGATCCAACGTTGCTCCAGCCACCAATTCAATAATTAAACATTTGGCTTGAACAACGTTGCATTATATTAAGTGCAAATTTTATAGGAGAGCAGAGGATATGATTGGAGAACAATAAAAGCTAATAGACCTTAAAGAAATCTCAGATCCAACGTTGCTTCAGCCACCAATTCAATAACTAAACTGTTGGCTTGAACAACGTTGCATTATATAAAGCGCAAATTTTACAGGAGAGCAATATTTGATTGGAGAACAATAAAAGCTAATAGACCTTAAAGAAATCTCAATCCAACGTTGCTTCAGCCACCAATTCAATAATTAATCTGTTGGCTTGAACAACGTTGCATTATATAAAAAGCGCAAATTTTACAGGAGAGCAGATGATTTGATTGGAGAACAATAAAAGCTAATGGGCCTTAAAGAAATCTTAATCCAACATTGCTTCAGCCACCAATTCAATAATTAAACTGTTGGCTTGAACAACGTTGGATTATATAAAGCGCAAATTTTACAGGAGAGCAATATTTGATTGGAGAACAATAAAAGCTAATAGACCTTAAAGAAATCTCAATCCAACGTTGCTTCAGCCACCAATTCAATAATTAAACTGTTGGCTTGAACAACGTTGCATTATATAAAGCGCAAATTTTACAGGAGAGCAGATGATTTGATTGGAGAACAATAAAAGCTAATAGACCTTAAAGAAATCTCAGATATTCTCAGAGATTCTGTTAAGAATTGAACAAAATATATACATGGAATACCTTGACGACACACCGGACAAAAACTTTCGAAATATTTTTTAGCCCTTCAGCTTTTTGCGCGCGTTATCAGCAACGTTTCCAATAGTTATTATTGCGATGGTTGCAAACAAAGAAGGCTTAGAGAGTATTCTTAGTTCCCGGATAAAAACGTAGAGAGCCAAGAGAGGAGAGGAGAGTGGCGAGTGAAAAGTTACGAGAGCCGTTGCGAATAAATCGCAACGGCGAGAGCCGTATTTTTACTGTGCGCCGCGATTTCTTTTTCTGCGGAGGAAAACGTGCTCGCGCGCGCGAGATAGGGGTCGCGAGAGTTGAAGATACCGCGGCCGCATTGTTTTATTAGATATAAAAGAGGGGAGAACAAAAGAGACGAGGGAAGAGGAGAACCAGAGTCAAATTAAACCGATCCCTCTCTCTCTCTCTCTCTCTCTCCTCGGCTGTGCTCCCTGAAATAATTCAGTTTGAACGCCGCCGCGCCGATATTTTCTCGTCGGATGAAATCACTCTTTGATGTTGATGCTGTTACGCGTAAATACGGCGTTGTCGTTGTTTTCAGCTGGCTCGAGTGTTTACGAAACGTGACAGGGCATAAGGCACAGGAAGTTCAGCGAAATTCGAAACGACGAAGGGGAGAACACATTTTAACCCTCTGCGATCAGGTTGGTACGATCCAAAAGCGAACCTTTGCTTTCGAACGAATTTTTTCGAAACTCACAGTGGCCACGAGTATCGACACACCACGGTTTGGAGGGGTTTCAGGTTATGGCTGTTTCAAAGAAAGCGAACTCGCTGTGCGAAAATATCTTTGATGAAAATTAACGATAGCAGAGGCTTCTAGCTTTGCAAGCAGTCCAGGTTCATTGTTGCGCCACTCACAAGGAGATTACGAATATATATCATTATAGGGGCTCAGACGCTCAATAGTTTTTGAGATATTGACGATTGAAGTTTCATTGCTAACTCTTGAAATACAATACTCTTTTCATACCACAACAAGAGCCTGCGTGGCGTGATGGTAAGCGTGTCAGGTTTTCACATGGAAGACCAGTGTTCAAATCCTGCCGACTAATTCGTTTTTTTCTATTTTACTGTATTTTATATTTATGAATCATTTACCTCGATGTATTTGTATATTATTAATTTCAATAGATTCGATTCCACGCATAAAATTGCGTGACGGATGGGTAAGTATTGTAACCCGACGTTTTCAAACCGCGTCGTGTTCTCAAGAGTTTCCTCGATCTCAAAGAGGTTTCCTGATCTCACTGTTTATGTTGACTGTTTATATTGGGGCAGATAATGCAATTCACGAGTTTCGAACTGCATCTTTCAAGTCAGTTGATCAGTCAGTTTTGTTCCACAGTGAAGTCAAGAGCTTCTTATAAAAATGAATGATTGCGTCTATTGAAATTAATAATATACACATACAGCGAGGTAAATGATTCATAAATATAAAATACAGTAAAATAAAAAAATAAACGAATCAGTCGGCAGGATTTGAAGACTGGTCTTCCGCCTGAAAACTTGACACGCTTACCGTCACGCCATGCCGGCTCTTGTTGTGATCTTGTGTGAAAAGATTATTGTATTTCATGGAGGCAATAAAACTTTAATCGTCAATATCTCAAAAACTATTGAGCGTCTGCCCCTGTAATGGTATATATTCGTAATCAGGAGAACGTAATCTATAAGTGTGCGAAGTTTCAACCCGATCGGCGAGGCGAAGGTCGCGATGTCTCCTTGTAAGCGGAACCTGTCGCAGAGTCGGACTCCGTTCGCTGTAGCCGCGCTCTGATCGGCCCGTGTTTTTCGTTAATAACTACTTTGTTAAGATACGACAAGATTTGATAACACGACAAGATAAGATAAGATTTGTTAAGAACGGACGCCATTTTTGCAAAGGAAAATGTAGCTTCAAATTATCTCAGGAACCTACCATTTCCGGATGTTGAAGGAATTTTTAGACATCCTGTATACAGCGAAGCACCACGAAAGTATTTGAATGCACTTTAAAACAGTATAACTTTTTTATGATCGCCCCAAACGGCCTGACTTTTTTCTAGCAATTCGAAGAATCGATTTATCAAATGACGTGCGAAAAAGATTTTGAAAAAAAATGTAATTGCTAAGAATTACATGAGAAAGTAAAAGGGAGAAGACATTTATAACTTTTTTTATTAGAGCCCGTAATGGAAATTTAAAATATGCGTTTTGTAGATGTATGTTAGTTATACGCATGCTGAAAAATTCATGGAAAGATGTAAGAATCTGTGGATTTTAAACAGAAACTGACCAAAACTCGTGTAAAACTACGATTTTCACTATTTTTAACCGCTCGTAGCTCTTGGATATGCTAATCGATTTCGATGAAATTCTCGGCATGTGTACAACTAACGTTGATCTGGAATATTTTCTATATTTTGAAATTTCATTAAGGACCCAGAAAAAAATGTTTTAAAAAATGCCTTTTTTATTTTTGCATGCAACCCTGTAAATTATAATTTTTGGAAAATCTTTTCTGCATATCATTTCGTAAACCAATGCTTCTAATTGATTATTAAAAAATCAGGTCGTTTGGTACAATTATAAAACAGTTATTCTGTTTCGAAGAGCGTTCGAATACTTTCGTGTGGCTGACTGTAGGTCAACAAAATAGTTTGTCGAATGATGAGTGGGGAGAAAGAAGGTAAATCGAGTGTGGCAATTCTTTTCGCAGCCACTCTATGCTCTCGCGTTGCAATCAACTCGCAGATAACTTTATTTTTCTGCCGATTGCGTTGTACGCGAACCTCGATTTCATTCACGAAACGTTGACGTAACGGTTATCGGAACGTCGTGCAAAGGTTAAATCGAAATGTTACTTCTTTCTCGATTTTCCGTCGATGGTGTGCGATTATAATTAGAACGGGGATGGTCGGAGTATTTATAGCCTATCCGAGCAAACACAATATTTGGGTAAACGTTGCCGTGGAGTTTGTTCCAATTTTATTGTACCGCAGTCGTTGAACCTCGCTAGCAAATAAATTAG
The DNA here is from genome assembly GCA_028455805.1 of Lasioglossum figueresi. Classification (NCBI taxonomy): domain Eukaryota; kingdom Metazoa; phylum Arthropoda; class Insecta; order Hymenoptera; family Halictidae; genus Lasioglossum; species Lasioglossum figueresi. Next base: position 29,068,936 of record CM052200.1, read on the forward strand.
AAAAAACGTGGTAAAATTGGCACGTTGAGTGACAAAAGATAATGTTTTAAAAATATTATATTTATACTAATATGAACCCTTCGAAGATTGGGTCTAATTTTATCCGGAATATTGAAACCCTCATTGAATTATTCGAGTTCTGGCACACGCCTAAATTGAACGAATAAAAAGTTACATTCGAAAACACAGAAAGACTAACGGGTTTACAAGAACTATCTTAAGAAATTGATAATTGAAGCTGTGAATAATTTTAAAGTACATCGATAGTATAGTTGAAAATAAATAAGTATGGTTGTTAAATAATATTTGAAACATTATGGTTTTTCTGTTTGAGCAATACGAAAGAGTGTCGTTCTAGGGTTAACCGGGAAGCGAGTTATTTATTTTTGAAAATCGCAGTGTTCGATCGGGTGCTGGAAGGGTTGGTTGATTGTGCCAGTTGCAAGGGGTGCACGGGGGAGTGCAAGGGGCAGAACGGGTGGCTCCGAGGGGCACGGGGCGGGAAAGATCAGCGGAAGAGAAGTCTCGATCCGAACGAGAGGGAAGACGAGATAGTGCGAGCCGAGCGAATCAGTTTCTCGGGAGAGTGGTTCGAGGGAAAGAGAGAAAGAAAGAGAAAGAAAGAGAAAGAAAGAGAAAGAGAAAAAGAGAAAGAAAGAAGAAAAGAGGGGCAGAGAGCAGGGAGATGGAGAAACGGAGCGAACGAGGGACGAGGGAGCAAGTGGAAGAGATAGAGAGAGAGGGAAGGAGAAAGAGAGAATTGCCAAGAATATCCGAGGGCCGATGACCCGTGACACAGTCGTATATATACTTGATATCATCACTCAACGTCCGACTTGCACGCGCGCGAGTGCACTTGTGCTGGTGGTTGCATCGGCTCCGATGCAACGGCCGATGCTACTAATTCGTCTAATCAGGAAATCGAATAATAAAGAACGCGACGCGCAACATCGAAGGAAAAATTGCATCGACGTAAAACACATATCATTCGAAAGTGCGCAAGTAAATAAACAGAAGAATACAACGCTAAATTGCTTTTCTGTTATTCGATTGTTCGTCTCATTTATTTTAAAACATTCGCCAGAGAGGGCACTAAAAAATCTGAAACTACAATATACATATGTTCTAAATAAAAATTCTTGTATAATTTTTCTAGAATTCATCGTTAAGGGGTGAAAGCAATGCTTAACCAAAAAAAAGATTGATTCAAGATTCAAGTATTTTACGAATATATTGGAAATTAAACGTTTCATAGAGAGGATACTAAAAAAATCTGAAATTATGTATTCGAAATAAAAATTCTTGTATAATTCTTTTAGAATTCCTCGTTAAGGGGTGAAAGCAATGCTTAACAAAAAAAACAATTGATTCGAAATTCAAATATTTTACCAATATATTGGAAATTAAACGTTCGATAGAGAGGGCACTAAAAAATCTGAAACTATATATTCGAAATAAAAATTCTTGTATAATTTTTCTAGAATTCATCGTTAAGGGGTGAAAGCAATGCTTAACAAAAAAAAAAGATTGATTCAAGATTCAAATATTTTACCAATATATTGGAAAATAAACGTTCGATAGAGAGGGCACTAAAAAATCTGAAACTATATATTCGAAATAAAAATTCTTGTATAATTTTTCTAGAATTTATCGTCAACGGGTAAAAACAATGCTTAACAAAAAAACGAATATATTGCGAAAAAAGCGAAGGGGTGGGGAGACGATTGATCAAACACCCCTTTGATTGAATATGGCGAGGGCCTTGCGCGCGACTGAAAACGCGGGTTCAATTATGGTCACAATTAATGCCGAGGAATGTATTCAAAAATCTCAAACGCTTTTAGATCGAAATTCTTGTATAACTCCTCTGCTGTTCAACTTTAAGGGAAGAAAGCGACACGCGAGTAAAAAAATTAAACATACACCATTTTCGTAGTAACACATACCCAAATAAATAGTGTAAAATCTCGGACAAATCTAAATCAAAATACCACAACGATTCCAGCAGGGGGTGAAATGATCCTAATCGAAGCCCACAATACGCAAACCAAAGTACTCGCACACGATGTCCAAACTTGAATGAAGCACGCGTGACTCACCGCCGCGAAACGCGATGAAATAGTGGCGAGAAAAAAAGGAGATCGAGTAGCGTGAGTGAGGGGACGAGTTTCGAAAGGGCACGAAGCCGAGGACGTCCGAGAGGCGATTCATCGAAACGGCAATTAGGCGAAAATATTTCACGGTGCAATTACGATTACGACGCGGACCATTGGCTCGCCGGCTATCAAGCCGGATTGCTTTTTCCGCAATAAAGCCTGAGAGGTCGGTCGAGCCTCTTCTTCTTCTTCTTCTTCTACTTCTTCTTCTTCTTCTTCGTCGTGTTCATGTTCGACAGACGACCTTGAGCCCTCGGGTACCCATCATACCCGCCGGCAAACATGCTCCCGCAACGTTTTATCGCCACATTGTTGCGTCCCGGCCACTCCCAACCCCCTGTCATCGGCGAAACGAGCCTGGGGGTGGAAACTACCCCCTCGAGCGACCATAACTCGGCCCACTTTTCCCTCTCATACTTCGAACCGTCTTCTTACGACCTTGTCGCGTGGCAAATTAGCGGAGTTTAGTGGCCGACGAATTGGCGAAGATGGCGCTTTGGTTATTTCCTGCGAGCCTCGGCACAGGTGAGCAACGACTTTGTGCGAAATGATATCCACGCTTGCTCCGTGTTTATTGAAGTTTGTTTTTGATCCTTCGGAGATCCCAAATTGTTGGTCATCTGTTTTATAATATTGGGTTGGAACGAAAGTTCGTAGCGTTTGTAAATTAAAATTTGAAAGCTAATATTCGGATATTTATTCATAGATTTATTCGATAACATATTTTCCATTCTGTTCTATTACTTTTCGCCATTTCCGAGGTAACTTCTCGTGTTAACGAATAAACGTATGAATATCATAATTTTATCTTCGATTCTTAATTTGAAAACGCTACGAACTTTCTTTCCAACCCAATACATACCCAAAGAAATAAATTTATTGAATAATTCGTAACTCTCTCAATAATCGTAAATTAAAGATATCAGTATTTGGCAATAAATGAATATTAGCAAATGCAAAGGTACATGCAAAATGAAAACAAAATATTTAGAAGGACGTCGCAACGTCAAACAGTGTCGAAGCATCGAGGGATTACCTTCGCTTCCAATCGAAAAATTTCCAATTTTGCTACTCCAAAAGATTCGACGGGGATTCTTACCTGCAATGAGAAAAAAACACACGAAATTAGATTACTTGTCGGAAGAAAAAGGAAAAACAGGGTGAAAAAGGAGAAAGTGTTTACGCGAGGAGCGCACGCGAAAAGTGCGACGAACTTGTATAAAATTCGCGGGCCGATATCATCTAAAAATACGAGAGAAAAAAAAGTGGTAAAAGCGACAATCCTCTCCCCTTGACCGTGACACCGCTTTTCCCTCGGCTGTCAACGCGTTCTCGCGCACGCGAGCACGATTTTCTATTCAAATACGGTGCTCGTTTCGCGGTGGAAAATGGGAGAGGCGCGGCCGAGGAAAATTAAAAGGGAAAGTCGCGGACGCATTCGTAACGCCGCAGAACAGGGGAAAAACACGAATCGAAAGGCATTAGTTAGTCGGAGCGGCCAGTAATATCGCCGCGGGCACCAACAGCTTCGTCATCGTGGTCGTTGATCGATCATCGCGGCTGGGAATTTGTGAGCCAGCCGATCGGTTACAGACTCTTCCAAATCGAACGAGAACCTCCAATCATTCGTGGAGAACGAAAGAAATTATTTATTACTTGTTTACAATTGCATATAGTTATCTTGTCTCGAAATTTCGTTTCGATACATCTGCGATGGTTCGGTGAAAACAATTTGCGACACAATGATTTACCATATCCCCGCGATTGAGAATAAAGTGTTTCGAACGTAATAACCTTATTTTGTAATTTGCCGGGATTCTATCTAGCAGCTTATCTGCGCCGATAAGATAGCATTGTCTTTTCTGTTGCAAATACAACGGTCAGTTGGTCAGTGCAAATCGAATAGTAAGGTCTGGGTTATTACCTAATCCGAGACCTGTTAAATAGGCTATTATACTTATTATTTAACATTGTTTACTACTACTTTACGATGGAGTATGTATATAGAAACAGTTTGTTATTTAATCAGATTGGTCCGGAGAGAGGACGCATTCGGCTACGAACGTTTCGAGCACGTGAAAGCGAGCTGCCGCGTTTTCGATAGTCCTCTTCTACTAGCTCTCGAGTAGAAAAATACACGACGATCGTTACCATTGAGACGGAATCTTATTTAACAGCCTAGCAACCTCACAAACATTCACAATTTTTAACCCTGTAAGATATTTCTGTTTGCAAACTTTATAGTAATTTATACAGTTTCGAATCAAACTGCGTTTACGCAATAATAAGATGAACGTTGAATTAAATTCTGAGCTCTGCTTATTTTCTGTTTCTCTATTCGCTTCTATTTGCATATGATTGAATTACGCGATGTGTTGACAATTCTAAACAACCCTAAACAATCTTTCGACGATAGAGACATTTTGATTTTTTCTTCGACCAACTTCCGAATTCTAAAAAATGAACAATAATGTGTGAAAACACCTCGCACTCAATGAATCTGACCTTCTGTACTCAATTTTAAAAAAGAAAAACTTCCCGGATGGGTTGAAACAAATTTGAAAATGAAAGGAAGGGAAGATACATAAACAACTTTCGGAATTAGGGAGCTGATAGGTCCCTGACGTTAACAATGGAATGCAATTCAAGTGCAGAAATAAACTTTATAAACTTTATAGTAATTTATACAGTTTCGAATCTTACTGCATTTACGTAACAATAAGAGAAAGATGAACGTTGAATTAAACTCTGATCTTTGCTTATTTTCTGTTTCTCTACCCGCTTCTAGCAAGAAAGACGAAAAGTTGATCATCTGATTCAGTGAAGTTACATGTGTGCATATGATTGAATTACGCGATGTGTTGACCCTTCTAAACAACCTTAAATAATCGTTCGACGATTGGGACTTCTTGATGTTTTTTCTGCCCATCTTCAAATTCTAAAAAATGGACAATAATGTGAGGAGACAACTCGCACTTAATAATCTGACCTTCTGTACTCAATTTTGAAATATTCTTCCCCGATGGGTTGAAACAAATTTGAAAATGAAAGGAAGGGAAGATACATAAACAATTTTGGGAATTAGGGAGTTGATATGTCCCTGACGATAACAATGGAATGCAATTCAAGTGGAGAAATGGTCTAGACAAAATGTATGCCTAATTGCAAACTTTATAGTAATTTATACAGTTTCGAATCAAACTGCATTTACGTAACAATAAGAGAAAGATGAACGTTGAATTAAACTCTGAGCTTTGCTTATTTTCTGTTTCTCTACTCGCTTCTATCAAGAAAGACCCAAAGTTTGTCATCTGATTCAGTGAAGTTACACATGTGCATATGATTGAATTACGCGATGTGTTGACAATTCTAAACAACCCTAAACAATCTTTCGACGACAGAGAAATCTTGATTTTTTCTTCGACCACCTCCGAATTCTAAAAAATGAACAATAATGTGTGAAAACACCTCGCACTCAATTAATCTAACCTTCTGTACTCAATTTTGAAATATTCTTCCCTGATGGGTTGAAGCAAATTTGAAAATGAAAGGAAGGGAAGATACATAAACAACTTTGGGAATTAGGGACCTGATAGGTCCATGACGTTTTAACAATGCAATGCAATGCAAGTTGAGAAATGGTCTAGACAAAATATTTATGCCTTTTTGCAAACTATATAGTAATTTATACAGTTTCGAATCAAACTGCATTTACGTAACAATAAGAGAAAGATGAACGTTGAATAAAATTCTGAGCTTGCTTATTTTCTGTTTCTCTACTCGCTTCTAGCAAAGAAAGACCCAAAGTTATCATCTGATTCAGTGAAGTTACACATTTGCATATGATTGAATTACGCGATGTGTTGACCCTTCTAAACAACCTTAAATAATCTTTCGACGATAGAGACTTCTTGATGTTTTTTCTGCCCATCTTCAAATTCTAAAAAATGGACAATAATGTGTGGAGACAACTCGCACTTAATAATGTGACCTTCTGTACTCAATTTTGAAATATTCTTCCGCGATGGGATGAAACAAATTTGAAAATGAAAGGAAGGGAAGATACATAAACAACTTTGGGAATTAGGGACCTGATAGGTCCATGACGTTTTAACAATGCAATGCAATGCAAGTTGAGAAATGGTCTAGACAAAATATTTATGCCTATTTGCAAACTATATAGTAATTTATACAGTTTCGAATGAAACTGCATTTTCGTAACAATAAGAGAAAGATGAACGTTGAATGAAATTCTGAAGCTTGCTTATTTTCTGTTTCTCTACTCGCTTCTAGCAAAGAAAAAGACCCTAAGTTATCATCTGATTCAGTGAAGTTACACATGTGCATATGATTGAATTACACGATGTGTTGACCCTTCTAAACAACCTTAAATAATCGTTCGACGATTGGGACTTCTTGATGTTTTTTCTGCCCATCTTCAAATTCTAAAAAATGGACAATAATGTGAGGAGACAACTCGCACTTAATAATCTGACCTTCTGTACTCAATTTTGAAATATTCTTCCCCGATGGGATGAAACAAATTTGAAAATGAAAGGAAGGGAAGATACATAAACAACTTTGGGAATTAGGGACCTGATAGGTCCATGACATTTTAACAATGCAATGCAATGCAAGTTGAGAAATGGTCTAGACAAAATATTTATGCCTTTTTGTAAACTATATAGTAATTTATACAGTTTCGAATCAAACTGCATTTACGTAACAATAAGAGAGAGATGAACGTTGAATTAAACTCTGAGCTTTGCTTATTTTCTGTTTCTCTACTCGCTTCTATCAAGAAAGACCCAAAGTTTGTCATCTGATTCAGTGAAGTTACATATGTGCATATGATTGAATTACGCGATGTGTTGACAATTCTAAACAACCTTAAATAATCTTTCGACGATAGAGATTTTTTGATGTTTTTTCTACCCATCTTCAAATTTTAAAAACGAACAATAATGTGAGGAGACTCCTCGCACTTAATAATGTGACCTTCTGTACTCAATTTTGAAATATTATTCCCTGATGGGTTGAAACAAATTTGAAAATGAAAGGAAGGGAAGATACATAAACAACTTTGGGAATTATGAACCTGATAGCTCCCTGAAGTTAACAATGCAATGCCATGCAAGTGGAGAGGAGGTGTCTAGACAAACTATTTTTGCCAAGACTTGGCATAAATATGTGAAAGATTCGCAGTAAACTGATAAGAAATAGCGATATCGTGCGGCGCTCGTTTCTGTCGCTGCGTCGCGGGTCGTCGCACGGAAAGTCGATCGCAGGACAGTTTCACCGTCCATGAAAAATTCTCCGCTCCCGTGGAAATCTCTCCTCATCCTCCCCTCTTCAATTTCCCCTTTCATCGGCGCGGCGCATTTAATGCTCTTTTTGCGGTGCCGCGATCGCGTCCCGACGAATGCAAACGAGCGAGAGAAACGAGAAACCTATCGATAAAGGAATCCGAATCTTTATTAACCCATTAAGCTAACGCAACGTCGCGGTACTCTACGTTTGGTAACGCGTCGTGGTTTTGAAAGGGAATTTCCCAGCCACCGGTAACTTCGCAATCGCTTTTTCGTTGCTCTACGGTAGCACGTTTCGCATAGCAGGGTTGCGGTATCATGCTTCGATCGTACTTTTATTTAATATAATATAATTTATAATTTAACAGTTTACCTACCGGACGCCTATTAATAGGATTTTCGATAATTGTGCTGTGCCAAAAGAAAGCATAGAAATTTTCTTTTGCATTGCAATCTTAAATGAATCTATTAGATAACGATATTGTGGGTGATTTGTTAGTTCTCAATGAAAATTGCTGTTGCTATCGAAGGTTCCATTAAAAAGTGTTTAGCCATGTATCATATAATACATTTTTCAAAATTATGCAACAATCACCGGTCGGTAATGTGTTAATATAATATAAGAAATATAAAGTATGTACATTCATGTGGACAACAGTCTTTTGGTGATCGAGATAGAAGAGAAATGGTCTTTCCTTTAACTTTTACGAAGAATGTTTTTTTTTTTCAAATCCTGAGATTATAAAAATATGAGAATGATTGAAAATTTTGTTTGCCTCCCCAACGAGAATACATTCTCTGTTGGATCCTAATATGATATTCGCAAGGACTTTATTTGAAGTGAACTTTCGTGTCAACCGTAAACACGGATTCGGGTTCGCTCGTGTTCGCTCGCGTTTTGCTTCACACTCATTCCAACATTCTCATTGAATTGTACAAATTTATTCAGAGAAAAATATATTTATTTTTACGTATTTCAATGTCACTGGGAAAAAATACCGCAGTAAAACGTACATTTTAATTATTCAATTCTCACTTTACAATTGTGTAAACGTCGAACGAGAACTGTAAGAGTTCAATCAAAATTGAATAGCTTGTTGCAAAAACAAGGTTTATTCGATCATAGCACTAGACTAGACTAGACATAAACTAGATAGAAAAATAAAAATGTTCTGCAAGCATTGTAGACACAGGAACAAAATAGGAGTTCATTTCACTTGATCGTAATGTTATTAAGTCGTCAAAAATAACAGTCCAACAAAATTAAATTTCTTCAACTCTTCTAACACGAGATGCGATCTGCTGGTGTAAAAGAAAAAATTAGTCAATCTGCATGGCAAAGCTGAAACGTGGAATACAATTTTCGACTGACGTGTCCGACCATGGCTTGCTAATTCTACTTCCCGAAAATACCTCGCTATCGATTGAACCGAATTGCGTGTTACATTTCTGACTCCTAATAAAATGATTACCTCTCCGACTAAATCTCTAAATAAATCGTATATTTGAAAAATTGGATCCTAGAATGATCTGTTATTTGGTTAGGTGTTATTTCGCCACGGTTGTGCGACAGTTTGTTTGTGCGCGATAATGATTTTTCTCCAGATTATTTCGTCATTTGGCTATCAAACAAGATAATAATTTTTTGTTCAAACATTTTATAAATCTCCGAGGATAGATAATCTTCTTGTCATACGAGTATTGCGAATACCGTTCGCTTAAAATGAAACACGACTTCTCCATTTTCGATCTCGAAACGTTTCGAGAAAGAATTGTACATACAGAAATTGCGTAGACAGAATTATGAAGACAGGACATAAATTTCCTTCTATTTCGGGAAAATCAGGATTAGAGGATCGGCATTACCCGTACACGTTGAATGCGCATCAGAGCTGACATTCAAGCTAGAGAATTTCATCTTGTAGGATTTCTTTGCACTCGACGTTCAACCGCGCGAATGTTACCCGGATTTTATTATGCATCTTCCATGATCTTCGGCTGGAGAAGGTTTCCACGAAGAGCTCTCCGCACGCATGCACAGATATCCGTAGAAAGCTTGCTCTTCGAATCAGATTTTTCCAATCTCTGTTATGTCCACATCGAATAATTTACTCGAGGAATAACATTTGCTCGGGTCCGCGCTGTCTCCGCTGCGAAACCGAGAGGGAAAGAGAAAGAGGGACAGGGTGAGAGAGAGAAACCGGCGGAACACAAGCTGGGTTCGATAAGCGTTCGAATAAAGTGGCGCTCGGAGAAAAACAGCGGGGCAAATAAAAGCTGGTTCGCCATTAGCTGCAACAATATAGTGTCCGACACTGTTTCTCGTCGAACGATCCACGGGAAAATCAAAGGAACCCTACGCGTTTCCAATAAAAATTTCAGTTTCCGGTTCCCTCGTTCCTTTTAGTTTCCATCGAACTATGTAAAATTGCAAGAAATAGATGCGCAAGTACGCTTGAAAATTTTTGTGATACAAAAGAACTCGCTGAACAAGAGCTGTGACTAGACTGCAGACTTCACGCATTTGTGGGACAATCGAATTGGTTCAAAATCATCGAATGAAAAACATCAAATGAATTTAATACTACCGGTAAATTATTTACAACCTAAGCAAATTATTAAGAGTAGAAATCAATTGTTACATAACTCCTTTTTCTTGTAATTGACAAAAAACCGCAATCTATTGATTATCCTCGATTTACTAAAATTATTAAACGAGGAAAGGCATTTTCATCGAACTATTGCTTCTTACACTCGACTTGGGCAAATTTTATTTAGCATAAAGATTCGTAGTCCAATAATTATCACGAATGTTTACGTATTCAAATAGGACTTTCATCTCGTTCGTGATCGATCTCGAACGAGAATCTCTCGGAGTTTTTCAATTGATCGCTTTAATTCGAACTCTCCATTATCCGAAGACAAACAAGACGCGCGCACGTTTTTATTGCATCTCGCCACGGCGTATGTTTGCGCAAAAATAATCCGTCACTCCGTTTTCTCGATCGAGGAAGTAAGCACACGGTTTGCGAGCTGCAAACGTAGAACGCGCTCGCTCGCCCGCGTGCACACAGACGCGTGAACGGATGCACGCGCGTCGCGAGGTCAACGGCACGTTGGAAAACAAGCGACGGTGCAGTATGGCGTTGCACACGAGAGCGCCGATGCATTCGCTCGCGCGAGTTGCATTCTGCGCGAGCGTGTCACGCGCCCGTCCAATATTATCGGGGCCGATTTCGATCGCTTCCTTCTTGACGCAACCCCGAGTCCTTTCTTCGCAGCCCGGGAAATGCAACCAGCCGGAGAAGAAGTGCATCGTTGCACAAAATTCGACCGACCAAATATCGTCCTCCTTCGAAGACCCACAACTTCGTTAAAAATGATCGCACGATCATCTACCTGGGCGCATTTTAATCGGCAAAGCCTCCTTTTGATATCCCTGGAATTTTGTCAAAATGCTCTGCTATGTTAAATAAAGTTGAACGTGCGTATACGCCTTTGATAGTCAAAAGCGTTGACGTAGCCAAAAAATGCAATCGACCAAACAACGTCCTACTTCGAAGCCCCACAACTTCGTTAAAAATGATCGCACCATCATCTACCTGGGCACATTTTAATCGGCAAAGCCTCCCTTTCATATCCTTGGAATTTTGTCAAAATGCTCTATTATGTTAAATAAAATT
>CM052200.1:29080183-29090801 GCA_028455805.1 Lasioglossum figueresi
TAGATCATTCTAACTTTTTCACTGTTCTAAATGGCACCCAATCATTTGTCCCATAAATGCATAAAATGCGTAGTCTAATAATGACTATACTGTGTATCTTTAAAAATTGTTTGCATTCATTGCGAGACACAGGAACCAAATAGCTACTTATTTCTTACTTCTATCTTAACAAGCTGAAAACACTAGATTGACATTGTTAGATCATTCTAACTTTTTGACCGTTCTAAATGGCACCCAATCATTTTTCCTATTGACTATACTGTGGATCTTTAAAAATTGTTTGCATTCATTGCGAGACACAGGAACCAAATAGCTACTTAGTTCTTATTTTTATCTTAACAAGCTGAAGATACTGGATTGGCATTATTAGATCATTCTAACCTGTTCACTGTTTTAAATGGCACCCAATCATTCGTCCCATAAATGCATAAAATCCGTAGTCTACTAATGACTGTACTGCGGATCTTTAAAAATTGTTTGCATTCATTGCGAGACACAGCAACCAAATAGCTACTTATTTCTCTCTTTACTGGTTTTATAAAGTTGCAAGAAATATGTAGAGCTATTTATAAATTCATTTAATCTTCCCGTTGTTTGAAATTACACTCGCCCGTTTTCGCCATAAATGCATAAAATCCGGAGTCTACCAATGATCTTACAAAATAGCGACATAAACATTTTGTGCGGCCACTTTCTAACAAGAAAATAAGATTTAAAAAAGCTTTTCAAAAATTCTTCTCCCACTCGATACATTTACTGCCATGCGAACGATATACTATGGGCAATATTATTCCCTGATAAGCAGGTTCAGAACATTTTTTTTTCATCTTCGATTTGCTACTCGTGTAGCTAACCAAAATGTATAGATTATTAAAAACCCTTGGTATTTAACGTATTTGCACAAATTCTCATTTCAAGATTATAAATTAATATAATAGCGAGCAAAGAATGGACATTCAGAGAAATTTTGTAATATTTTTAGGGGAAGATTAACTAATTGTTGAAAGAGAAGCAGTAAATGGATACACCGGTACCCGGGTGGTCACACAAGGATTTATTTAGCAGATGGTGTTAATAAAATGTCAAATTCCCATAAACTTCGACTGGTCTTGTTAATTTATTGTTCATGGAAAATTCAAGTCAAATATCTGTATATTTTTGCATTAGATTATCGCGAAATCGATCTAAACAAATGGTCTCGCGTGGGTCGTGCGTTAGGATGCGTTAGCGACGACTCGAATTAACCAGTTCTATCAATCTCTGCAAAATTTCCATTAACGCGACGCCGAGGGAGCAACAATGCGCTCACCGACGATACAAGCTTGCCTCTCTCGATATTTATAAATCTATAAATCCAATTAATTCTTGTGCCACGCCTCTGCCATAGCAGCAGGTGTTTATCGTGAGACGGTGAAAAAAAAAACGACGAAAAAAAGAAAAAAATTAAAGAAAATTCCGAGAGTTACTTTGCATCGGGGTAGATTAAAAGCAGCGAGGATTTAACCGGCAACGTACTCCCGGTAAAAAGAGAACCGGCGAAAGAAATCCGCTTTTCCACTTTGTTAGCAGATCACGGAGCCCGATAAGACAGCCACCGATACTCGAACCGTAATTGGCCCTATTATACGGCCAATGGTATACCTCTCAGCGGTTTTAATTGATGGTAATGGCGCATCGGGGGTAATGGCACGCCGCGTAACGTGCCATTACTCTGTAATAACAACGGGCCGCGATAGTTCCGTTTTCTATAGTGACATTCAGGCCGATGCACGCGCGCACCTCCCCTCGTTCGCCTTATCTCCGGCTGTTATCTAACCGAGGAACCGAGCAAAAAACCACGGTGTGAAAGAAGGACGGAGAAAGAGAGCGAAAGAGAGAGAGAGAGAGAGAGAGAGGGAGAGAGAAAGAGAGAACGGGGTGAAACTCAACCGACGGGATGGCCGATCGAAAAAGACGAGTCGGGATTCAATAAAGCGATCCACTACCGGTCGCCGATTAAACGACTCCGATCATTTCTCGCGCGACGCGTTTCTAAACAATCTCGATGACATGCGGACGCGATGCGCACAGCTTTTCACGCAACTTTCCATAAACAACTTCTTTTAAATGAACATTTTCGAAGCTGTAACATCTTTCGTTTATACCGTCGCAAATCGCATCGGTTTCATACGAACAAAAGGAAAAATATATTCTAGGTCGGAAAAATGCACGTTGCAAATCGGTACGTGCGACGAATGCATAAAGATCCACCGTCGAGATATCACAAACAGTAACTGTGCTCGGTTAATTGTTTTCCGAAAGAAATATCGGTTTGATTTGATCTAGGTATCGCAGTCGCCGAGTGGGTGAGAATGCGTCTCTGAAATGGTAAAATTAGTGTTACAACGGTTTTCGGATCGTAGATCCGCTTGATCCCGGTTGATCCTTTGCCGAGGCTCTCGCGGATCGCGAGAGCTTTTCCCCCGTGAAATTAGAAAGTCGCCGAGTAGTCCGAGAGAGGATGGATGCCGGTTCGTTCCCCGATATTAGAACCAGCAATTACCGTTGATCCGCGATCGGGCCGCGAGATTCACGATCGGTATCTTGGCTGGGCCGCGCATAAATTCTCCTATCCCGGATAGGCCAGTCCGAGATTTCTCGTTTCCACGCTGCACTCCGCAGGAAAGTAGCTGTCGCGCTCCCTCGCTTGCACCGTGTCCCGACGTCGTTTTGTATCGCGGGTATTTACACGCCGGTGCATTCTGCGTCCGTTTCCGAACAACGTGTGCCGTCTCCTGTGTCGTGCTCGCCGACACTCCCACCAGCAACCTAGTTCCCGTCGATATATTTATAACGATCCTCGAGGCGAGACACCGCGGCGCACACCGACTCGAAATCGTCACTGAAATAGTCCCTGCTAGGACCAGTGCCCGAAACGTCGACCTTGAACATCGGTACATCGTTATTAGACTGCGAATCTTCATGCGAGATCAAAATTGTCCAAGTTGTTTGGTTAGAAACAGAAGCTCAATGACGATGCATTTAATCATATTTTAACGGTTTATCTACCGAAAGCCTATCGATAACCTATTAGATTATGTTATTAACGTTAGATTTACCGGACCCGTCAAAATGACGGGTTCCAATATTCTTAATTTGCGATTATCGAGATTGTAAAAGTGCTTTCCCGAGGAATTGTTTACCAAATTTATTTCTTTGGGTATATATTATTGGAAAAATAGCCAAAAATTTGGATAGACGCATCCTCGTTATGTTTATAAAGCAATGCGAAATAGTTGTTTCTACAACTCCGTAAACCTAGTGTTGAATAACCCGCGCTCTTTATATGAATTCTGTTGTGAGTTGTCAGATTCTCTTGGTATTAAAGAGAGGTTCTGCGTAGTATTTTTAATTCAATTAACACCTCGACACTCTTTGCCGTAACGAATCTGTAGTTTATTAAATTATGTACACTTGTTACACAGGATTCGTACTGGAAACCTTATTTATCTCGGTTTGTGACTAGATTTCCTTTTTACTCTTGTCTCGGTTGTCAAATAATTCCTTTCTGACTTCTATCCCTGAGTTCGCTCGCTTCTCACCTCGGTGGTGAGGCTAAAGGGTGGGAAAAACAGTCCCTTTTGCGGGGTGAGAACATCCCATTCGTTGACTGACTTGAAGGAGGGGCCGTTCCCATACGTCTCCTATCGGCGGAGAAGGACATCCACACCTCGAGCCAATCGCGGAAGTAAATGCCCAAACAATGCTACGAGCAGCGGACCCAGAGTTGAGTGGCAAACGAAATGCCCAAGTGGCTCGCACGTGCGGTTGTTTCATTGCCCTTGTCCCAAGCATTTTCCAAGGACTCGGAGGACAGAGTCGTCTGTCTGCAACCTTAAGGGGTTGCGCTTAATGAGGGTCCCGAAGCCGATGGCCCAAGAAAGCGCCAATTGATCCTCGGACCCTCACGTATTGCAGGGCTGGTTTGCACGTGAAAGTCAGGCCTTAATTTTATAAGACGGGTAAAACGAAAAGGTGCTGGCCTTCTCGCGACCCTTGTACATGTGTCCCGAGGCCAACGGCACTTTTTATGGACCCTTCTTATGCATGTCATAACAAATTCACTCAACGGAGTTTATTTAATAATTAGAAAAGCAAAACACGTCTCTACGTTTTGAATGTAACGCGTCAAGTGTGGGTCATTCGGATTAGAAAAATTGAACGATATTATGAACAAATAACCAACGGTTTTATAAACAAACTGAAATAAGTAGGCTTTTCAAAAATTGTGCTGTACCGAAAGGAAACTTAAAGATCTTCTTTTACGCAGTAATCCCAAACAAAATTATTAGATTACGTTATCAAGGGTGAGTTTTGTTGGCTCGCGATTGAGGTAGCTGTTACCGTTGAATTACACATTAAATTAATTCTAGTAAGTCGAATATATACAGAAGTACACGGTCTGGAATAGCTAAGGTAATTGTAAGTTGTATTTTTTTCTGTCTCTTCGTGTTTGCAAACTGAAACGTGAGACATCTAAATTTTCTAGACGAAAATAAACCCAAACCTAACTCAGACCTAACTCGAACCAAACGAGAGAGCAGGAGAACTATTTTTATAAATATCTCGTAAACAAAGACCGAGCGACGGTAACACGTATACGAAAAGGTTGCTTAGAAATATGAATTCGACGACATATTTGAGTTTCAAAAAAATCGATGAGTTGTACCCCTTTTTGTATAATTACCAAAAATTGTCTGCACCAATTTCGAGAATTGTAATGACGAACCACCTGCGACCCTTCCGAACCATCGAGCAACCCTTTGGACCCTGACCTTCTCCAACCGTAGACCTGAAAACGAGCCCTGCCAGGGTAGGGGAGTTTGACAAACGTAGGGCTCGCCCTTCAGCACGCCCCTCGATCAATCCCATCAGCACGACAAACAGCAACCCCCTTGCCGCCCATATAGCAAATACCTCTGCCCTTCGGCCCCCCAAGCGCCGGATACCTCGAGAATCTGATGACGAAACTGGTCCCTGTCGCTCGCCGAGTTCTCAAACGAGGGTAAACAACCCCTGTCGATGGGCGAAAATTTCCTCCCTTTTAACCTCTTCAAGTGTACCGGCTCATAGTGCATTTCATTTCAGTTTCATGCGACACTGAACGCCAGAACTATCGAGCTCAAAACACGATGCACGATCGTAAACATTTATAACAATAGCGACTAAACGAAGACAACATCAGGAACGTCCTTCTTTTCCTTAAATCCATTGATTGATTTAAAACTAGACTGCGGATCTTCATGCATTTATATGAAAATTGAAAAGACGAAATTCAAAATTGTCGAAAAATTTTAAAAATTGATTTCAATATATGATTTCTTCTCTATTAATGTTGGAATATCTGCAAAAGAAAGTCGAGTGTCGAAGGATACTGACAGTGTCTTTAGATGTTTTAACGGTTCTCAGGTCAGAAGTGGAAGGCCTGCAGTCTTTCACTTTCAAGGGGGGCCTGAGAAATAAACTTAGGGTCCTCGTGTTTCTATGTTTATGAGTGGACCCAACAAGGGTTTTTCCGCCCCCAATCTTTCTCCTTTTAGTCTCACTTTAGTTTCGGCTTGCATACCGTACAGACGTCTTCTGACAAGTTTTCCTTATAGAAATAAAGAATAGTATTATCGATTCTTGTGCGTCATTTTACTTTATTATTAATACCTATTTCCAATAATTAAAATCATTAAAGGAAGAACTAACGTTCAATTTAGTTTCTATCTCTTGCAATCGATGCAGACAATTCTTATTTTGCGTAAAGATCCGCAGTCTAGTTACAACTTTATATTGTTCTTTCTCCTCCTAATGTCGATGTTAACACTAGGTTTACGGAGCTGTAGAAATTACTATTTCACATTATTTTATAAACATAACAAGGATGTGTCTATCCAAAGTTTTGGTTATTTTTCTAGTAATGTATACCCAAAGAAATAAATTTGGTAAATAATTCCTCAGGGAAGCATATTTACAATCATAATAATTGCAATAAAATATGTATTCTAATTATTATTTTTTGATAGAACCAGGTGAAATAGGAAAATGGCAAATTTAAAGATACGCAATTGCTAAAAACACAATATTTCAAGCATGTATTGTCGCGTTGGACGTTCTGACAGAAGTGACACGAAAAACAAACTGAGGCGCTATACGCGAATATTTAACACTAGGTTTACGGAGCTGTAGAAATAACTATTTCACATTATTTTATAAAGATAACAAGAATGTGTCTATCCAAAGTTTTGGTTATTTTACCAATAATATATACCCAAACAAATAAATTTGGTAAATAATTCCTCAGGGAGGCACCTTTGCAATCTTAATAATCGCAAATTAAGAACATTAGAACCCGTCATTTTGACGGGTCCCGTAAATCTAGTGTTAACTATATACCTTTTTACAAATTACATGTTATAAACAAGTGTAAACCACGTGATCGCTAATGACCTCGCTGTTAATGCGAGCACGTTAAAATAAACTGTAACTAAATAAATACACAAAACAGTCAAAACCTCGGACGAGTGCCGTTACGTTATTTTCATTAGGTCAAATTTTTAAAAGAAGAACTACATTTTTACTTATACATTTGTTATACATTTTTACTTATTACATCTTTTATTATAATTGTTATTTTACATAAAGATCCGCAGTCTAGTTATAACTTTATATTGTTCTTTCTCATCCTAATGTCAATGTAACTATATACCTTTTTACAAATAACATGTTATAACCAAGTGTAAACCACGTGATCGCTAATGATCTCGCTGTTAATGCGAGCACGTTAAAATAAACTGTAACTAAATAAATACACAAAACAATAAAAACCTCGGACGAGTGCCGTTACGTTATTTTCATTAGGTAAAATTTTTAAGAGAAGAACTACATTTTTACTTATACATTTGTTATACATTTTTACTTATTACATCTTTTATTATGATTGTTATTTTACATAAAGATCCGCAGTCTAGTTATAACTTTATATTGTTCTTTCTCATCCTAATGTCAATGTTAACTATATACCTTTTTACAAATTACATGTTATAACCAAGTGTAAACCACGCGATCGCTAATGATCTCGCTGTTAATGCGATCACGTTAAAATAAACTGTAACTAAATAAATACACAAAACAATAAAAACCTCGGACGAGTGCCATTACGTTATTTTCATTAGGTAAAATTTTTAAGAGAAGAACTACATTTTTACTTATACATTTGTTATATATCTTTACTTATTACATTTTTTATTATAATTGTTATTTTGCATAAAGGTCCGCAGCGTGACAATAACAAAGAGATTTTGCGTGAACCACGGTTAAGGAACTCGGTTAAGGAATTCTGGATCTTTGGGAGCGAAAGACACGCGTGCGTCTAACGATCTATCCGGAGCGTGTTCGCTGACGTCGAACACGTGTCGTACGTGTGCAACGGCGCACACAGGTGCAGAGCGGGATGCATTTTTCCGCGACGTGCAGCGTGATGCCGCATCACGTGTCTAGAATGTTACTTTCACTCCGCGCTGCGTGCACCGAAGAAGGAGGAGGAGGGGGGCTGGGATCGTTTCAGCCGCAATCCGTTTTGCAACCGCGCGTTATAAATCCCTAGATCCGTAGATCTGCCGGCACCTCGATCGACGGCTTCTAGCCGCCGATTTCGTCTTACACGCTTGTTCTCAATCTTCCCCCCTCGACAAATGAATTCTTTACTAATCAACAGTGTCATATTCCCATTTACTACACTCGTTGAAACTTCTATAACCCCTCATCGACCCCACCTTACCACTTTCACAAAAACTTATCACAAAACCTCTTTTCGATTTATAAAAAGTGTTGTACGCAATTTCGAAACACGGAATCCAACACTCGGAACGCGGTTTCTCTGGTGCGACTAGTACCGAAAAAAGTGAGAATACAATTATTTGATGGTTTTCTATTTTTTTATTCAAGGTGTAGTACTTCTTCCGAATCGATACAACGCCGGAAGCGGTTACAAAAATTTTGGACGCAGTTATTATAGTTCTTTTACGTAATCGTCTGTAAAACTGCGGTCGAAGCTCTTTGTATGTTCTGAATGGGTCCCATGGAAATCACCGACACAGGTTTCGTCGACACAGTTTTCACCAACAACATTTCACCGACTCCAGATTTGACCGACAACGACTTTAGTCCACGACAGTATTATTCGATATTGACGTCGTTTGACAACAACGTTAGCCGACTACACTCGCCGAAATTTCTATAAAGTCACTGTGTTTTGTAACGAATTCTTATTATTATACCATACCAATGAAAAATTTGTATTTGGTAGCATTTCGGGATTACATAAAGAAAGCATACACACCGATTTCAAAACATAAGTATAACATTTATCGATAAAAGAAAAGAAAAATATAATTTTACGCGGAACAAACTGCGAAATTTCTATAATGTCACTTTCGTTTTACACGAATAAAGTTGAAATTAACGACTGCTTTTTTATTATTTCTATTTTAATATCTGGTGTGACCTCCATTTGTTTGAATTATATTAAAAATACGATTGGGCATCGACGAAACTAACTTTTGTAGCGTTTCTGTTTTAACAGTCGCCGACGCTTCGTTCACCGCATCCTTTGGTTCGCTAATGGAGTTGTATTGTTTGCAGTTTTTATAAACTTGTCGCGCAACGATACCCTAAACATTTTCAATAGGGTTTACATCAGGGGAACAAACAGGCCATGGCAAAACATTGATGTTTTTTTCAAGAAACCACTGCTTTATGTGCGTCGACGCGTGTACCGCAGCATTATCATGCCGATAAATAAAATTGTCATCTTCAATATTTTCTGTAACGGGTATTAGTACCGTGTCTAACAAATCTGTATAATTTTCCGAATTCATTTTGTGATTTATGTAACGCATTGGAGTTTTTTTGTCAGTTTTGAACGCAGCCCGTATCACACTCATTGTCACACTTTCTCATTTCTCAGATCGTACCAATAATATTTACATCCATCAGGCTCATCCAAATTACATATTTTCTCATTTGAAAAAATGACAGACTCCCACACTTTCGTCCAGGGCTTATATGCCCGTGCGAAATCAAGACGGACCTGTTTATGTACTTCTTTTAGGCCTGGTTTACGTTGCATTTTTGTCCACACAAATTGCCCAGAAGAATTTAAAAGTTGTTGCACGCGTCTTGTTGTTACCGGAAGCTCCAATTCAGCTCGAAATTGTACTGCATTTTTCCTTTCCTTAGCCGCAGATATCGTTAATAATAAATGTTGTCTCTTTGACAATTTTTTTATTACCACCTTTAAAATGATTTTTTCCGTAATTTTCATGTAAATTGATATAATTATTAATCACGGTGTACGAACGATTAATTATCTTAGCAATTGCACGATTAGAGCAGCCCATATTTTTATAAGTATCGATCGACGCTTTTTCTTCAATTGTTAGCACTTTCCCTCTCGGCATTCTAATACACGTGAATCTAATGATAAGAAACAGGATTTCTATGACTTCTAAAACTAATACTTTTAGGATACAGAGAAACATTAACGTGACTTTGTAGAAACTTCGCACTTGTGTTCTGCATCGTGCAGAAAAAAGTCAAAACAAACGTAAATAGTGAACATAGCGGTCTAGAGTGCGTAGTCCCTCTATCCGAGTGTTAACAAGGCACAAGATCAGATACGATAAATCAACAAGAATGGCGATATTTTTCAAATATCTATGAATATGAAGATGACTTTATAGAAATTTCGGCCACTGTACATCTAATTCTTCTCATATAGTGTAATAATTATATTTTTATACAAAAGTAAAAGTGTCGGTGTAAAATAGTTGAAGGAAAAAAATGTCAGCACCGTCTTTAGAAACGATGTTACTATCGGATAATACTGTCGTCAACTAAAATTATTGTCGGTTAAATTCGTCGTCGGTCAAATCTGGAGTCGGTGAAATATCGTCGATGAAACCTGTGTCGATGATTTCCATGGGACACGTTCCGAATATTGTCGTAACGGTTTCCTTTCTATGGCCTGCTTGTTCCCCTGATATAAACCCTATTGAAAATGTTTGGGCTATCGTTGCGCGACAAGTTTATAAAAACTGTAATCAAAACAACTCCATCAGCGAACCAAAGGATGCGGTGAACGAAGCGTCGGCGTGTGTTAAAACAGAAACGCTACAAAAGTTAGTTTCGTCGATGCCCAATCGTATTTTTAATGTAATTCAACAAAATGGAGGTTACACCAGATATTCAAATAGAAATAATAAAAAAACAATCGTTAATTTCAACTTTATCCGTGTAAAACGAAAGTGACATTATAGAAATTTCGCAGTTTGTTCCGCGTAAAATTATATTTTTCTTTTCTTTTATCGATAAATGTTATACTTATGTTTTGAAATCGGTGTGTATGCTTTCTTTATGTGATCCCGAAATGCTACCAAATACAAATTTTTCATTGGTATGGTATAATAGTAAAAATTCAGTATAAAACACAGAGTGACTTTATAGTAGTAATCTTTATACATAAATATATGCCTTTCGGCGTTACATTTCTCTCTCCTTCCTTCCTTCCTCCATTCTTTAAACCTTTACATTT
>CM052200.1:29093881-29106886 GCA_028455805.1 Lasioglossum figueresi
TGGTGGCTTTCTTTAAATGATGCCCATATAAAAGATCTTCGCGCTCGTAGAGCCAGACAGCTACAACAAACCAGGGCCCAAAGATTCCCTAGGATCACAATACAATAATAAAAACTGTAATACGTTAGATGACCAGCAAGGCTCGATTGCCCATTATATTTGTTACTCCTCTTGTAAATATGTAAATACATCTATCCTTAAGTCTAGTTCGTAAGTAGCCACTAATTACACTAAGTTAAGTACCTCAACCAAAGAATGATGCGGGGGTTTTTTCGTATTAAAATTACTTCCCTTTTTTTCCCCATGCGCTTCGTCCCCAGATACTTTTAAGATACATTTTCTTACCTCTTAACTTATAGTTACCAAAGTTCCTATTTACATAATCAGCGACCAAAGATATGTAGACCTAAGAGACTCGCAACTGTGCGAGCATTTAGATATTCATTTGCAATACTGTTGGCAGTTTTTATATGTTTGTTGATACCTGAGAATAAGACTGTACTAATTCGATCAATAAACATGTTTAAAAAAAAAAAAAAAAAAAATAGCTTGATCGCGTCGGGTAGCTTGATCGTTCCGGATAGCTTGATCGTCCACGGGTAGTCGATCAGCAGCAGTCTCCAGTCTCATTTGAAATTCGAAATCAATTATAATTACACTATAAAATGTAATCTTCATTGTATGTCGTATGTACATACGCGACTTCCGCCTTTTCCTTTATTAAAATTTGAACGTACATATGTATATTCTATTAATGGATTAATTAATTTTCTCTTATTTTTAATGTATAGGAGTCATTCCACGCATTCCACGAAGTGACCTAGAACTAACAAACCGATGAAAATGAGTTTTTAGTTACATAAGAGTATCTACTAAAGATGTCATTTGAAAAAAATGTTTTTTCACTATTTATTTTGCAATTGTTTTAAACAAATGCAACGTTTTCGTAGCAGGGTACTTTTTAAAAATTTGAAAAATATGAGGATATAGTACCAAGTGTCCCTTGTACGTTCATGTTTTTAAAAAGATCGACATTTGAAAATTGTCGAAATTGAAATTAATTGAACACAAAGCTGCACCGTGATATGCAGCCTCGGACGACCGCGCACAGTGGGCTATAAGAGATATCGAGATGAATTTATTAAAAAATGATTCCTATCTACTGCTAATTATCGCAATCAATATATATTTTTATTATCATTTTTTAATCGAGTGTCTAAATTTTATTGTCTTAAAATAAAATTTTTAATTGTTTATTGGTTACTCGTTTAGTTCTTTTCCAGATAATTCGATATCGCGTTAGTGCAAATTACGAAACGAATGTTCAATCTCGAGTATAGAAAGATCGCGTCCGAATTTGGCCAATCTATGTAATCGTAATCCGAATGTCTCCGGCTACCTGTGAAGATCAAGCTACCCGACACGACCAAGCTACTCGACGCGATCAAGCTACCCGGAACGATCAAGCTACTCGACGCGATCGAGCTAACCGACGCGGTCAAGCTACCCGACGCGATCAAGCTACCCGACGTCGATCAAGCTACCCGAACATTCAGATGTCTCGAGTACTCGCCCGCACACCCCTGAATGAGCACGCATTACAAATTCCTGGGTATTTCGAGTCGTTCTCTAAAAAGCTGCATATAGACGTGATGAAAATTAATGAGGTATACTGATTTACTTATATCCTTTTCCGTAAATATTATATTATCAAATCAATTAGTACGGTAACGGTTCAATCTATAAAAAAAACCCTCGGGCCCGCGCTGTTTCTTAGATCGTGTAGTTCTATTATTTTTTTACCTCGCCGACAGTGCAAAATATATCGTGTTTAGTGTCATTTCAATAAGAAAAATGTCACGAATAAGTTGCAGAGAATCGCATAAAAAATAAATGAAAACTAAGACACAAGGAAAGTGAATATAAAAGTCTATAAAAGTGAAATGTAATGCCTGCGTTGATATTAATTTTGCCGAAATGTTGCCTTGACGTTCGTTTTACATTATCACGAAGAAAAACATCTCTTAAATGTTCTCTTAACAAGAATTTACATAAAATAAATCAGGTGAATAGCATGATGTCGAGACTTCTGGCGACGCAATGGACACAAGTGGCCAATAATGATACAAAAACAAGTCAGTCGGTTGAATGGAACGCTCGTCGATAGGCATCTAATAGAATATACATATGTACGTTCAAATTTTAATAAAGGAAAAGGCGGAAGTCACGTATGTACATACGACATACAATGAAGATTACATTTTATAGTGTAATTATAATTGATTTCGAATTTCAAATGAGATGATGGATCAAGCTATCCGACGCGATCAAGCTACCCGAAACGATCAAGCTACCCGGAACGATCAAGCCACTCGACGCGATCGAGCTACCCGACGTCGATCGAGCTACCCGAACATTCAGATGTCTCGAGTACTCGCCCGAGCCCGCCCGATTGTTTACGACTCGACTCGAACCCGTAAATGCGGGAACCCACGCACCCCTAAGTTTCGCGACAACGTCGGCGACGTTCACCAGGAGAGGGGCGTGTCTGCCCCTCGAATATTTTTGGACACGTTCGACGATTCGATGACGCGAACCGTGAACCGCGTGTTTGGTCGTCGAGCGGCCCCAGCGTCGCGGCGCTTTACCGGGAACCGAGCTTAGCAGATTTTCTGAATTGTTTTCAACACAGGGCACGTACACCAGCTACGCCGCAAGCTGTATTTTGGCTGGGCCGGATTAACGAGCGACATTCCGGAAATCGACGCTTTGAGCTGCCCCCGAAAAAAGCCAACCGGAGCTGGTGTGCAGCGCTGCTCGCTTGATTAGCCTCGGATGAAAATATATATAAGTTTACAAAATTGTTGATGCTTTCGGCGCAAGGGTTCTATCATTTGTTACTTAACACGTTGACTGCCAGGCGCATTTTCCATGGTTTGCCCAAGGCGCCAACGTGAATTTTTCATTATGCGATGCATATTACAGTAAAATCCGCATTACTGTCCAACAGCCGTATTTATGGTGGACAGTAAGATTGGTGTGTACACGTATGATCGTATTTTTGTTACTTCAAAGGCGATTCCGAACATAGAGGAGGATTGATTGAAATTCAAAGGCGAAGGCGAACATAGAGAAGGATACAATGAAATTCGAAGGAGAGTCCGAACATAGAGAAGGAAGAATGAAATTCAAAGGAGAAGCCGAAGTCTCCGAAGTCTCTTTCTTTCCAATACGCTGTCCTTCCTTGCGACCGAAACTTGAATCCTCGATTTAACCACTAAATACAATTGGAATTATATTGTGTTTGGTGTTACAGTAATGTCCACATTACTGTCCAACAGCCGTATTTATGATGGACAGTAAGATTGTTGTGTACGTGTACATGTATGATCGTATTTTTGTTACTTCAAAGGCGATTCCGAACATAGAGAAGGAAGAATGAAATTCAAAGGAGAAGCCGAAGTCTCCGAAGTCTCATTCTATCCAATACGCTGTCGTTTCTTGCGACCCAAGCTTGAATCGTCGATTTAACCACTAAATACAATTGGAATTATATTGTGTTTGGTCTTATATTAATCAGAAAAATGCCAGAAATACGATAGTGAAATTTCATTAAAAAAATAATGAAAATTAAGAAAGTTGAAAATTTCGATTCATTCGAGTCAATGTGTGGTGTTTACACCGATATGCCAGTGGAGTGAGAAGGCACTGGACATTGAACCTAGTATAAACAAAGGACAGTAATGCGGACTTCATTGTACAGTAAAATCCGCATTACTGTCCAACAGTCGTATTTATGGTGGACAGTAAGATTGGTGTGTACATGTATGATCGTATTTTTGTTACTTCAAAGGCGATTCCGAACATAGAGAAGGATTGATTGAAATTCAAAGGTGAAGCCGAACATAGAGAAGGATAGAATGAAATTCGAAGGAGAGTCCGAACATAGAGAAGGAAGAATGAAATTCAAAGGAGAAGCCGATGTCTCCGAAGTCTCTTTCTTTCCAATACGCTGTCGTTCCTTGCGACCGAAACTTGAATCGTCGATTTAACCACTAAATACAATTGTAATTATATCGTGTTTGGTCTTATATTAATCAGAAAAATGCCAGAAATACGATAGTGAAATTTCATTAAAAAAATAATGAAAATTAAGAAAGTTGAAAATTTCGATTCATTCGAGTCAACGCGTGGTGTTTACACCGATATACCCGAGCCGAGATCAATCATCGCCGCCTTCGGCGTGGCGCGGCGTCGGCCGCCAGTGGAGTGGGAAGGCACTGGACAGTGAAGTGAATATAAACAAAGGACAGTAATGCGGATTTTACTGTATGTTGAAATATTATTTGCATGTAGTAATAAAATTATTTTTGTATGTTCTATTGGGTTGTTCGGAAAGTCATTTCGTTTTTTTTTGTGAGAATGAAAGACAATTTTCGTATAATGAACAAATATTTTATTAAATTATATATTGGCCAGTCTGGTCCAATACCTTTTGCCATCTTTCTGGTAGTAGCATGATTCCACGCTCATAAAATTTTTGGTCTTTTCTGGCAAAAAACTGATCGAGGTGGTTTTTGACCTCTTCGTTTGAAGCGAAGGTTTTACCGTCTAAAAAATTTTTCAGTTGCCGGAACAAATAATAATCCGAAGGTGCCGGATTTGGAGAATATGGTGGGTGTGGCATTGTATCCCATTCAAGCTGTAAAAGCTTTTGGCGAGTGAACAAACTTGTATGAGGTCTAGCATTATCTTGGTGGAACACTACACCTTTTCTGTTGGATAATTCTGGCCTCTTCTGTTGAAGCGCATCATTCGGTTTGTCCAGCTGATAACAGCAGACTTAATAATTAAACAAAAAAAGAAAATTTAAAAAAATAAAAAAATAAAACTTTGCAAACCAGTTCTGGCACTAGCGTACTGTCAACACATCTTCTCCATACACATCGGTTAATTTATTTCTGTCGTGAATAGCATTTGTACCATTTCTATAGTAAAAAAGTAAAATATGACGAAAATGCTGCTTATTGCTCTCCATATTTAAAAGGGCACCAACCAAAAACTACTGCGTAGAATCAATTGGAATTTTTCACACACAAGCCTTGCTATATCAGCTCTCAAAACATATAATGATTATTGCGCTTAAGTGTGAAGTTGGGTGCAAAAAAATACAATTAAATCCTCTGTCGGGAAAAAACGAAATTACTTTCCGAACAACCCAATATATTGCATTAATTTCTTCAAACCGTTATATCCATACCTCCATATTTACTCTAATTTTGTACTTTTATTAGTTACTGCGTCGCCGGTCACCGGTGGCCCCCACGGCGCTGTAGCCAAGTCGAGTGCCGGTCACCGGTGACCCCCATGGCAGTCATTTTATTGTCAAAGTTGTACACATACTTTAAAATAAGTAGGATTATTTACTATTTACTATTTAAAATACTATTTTCCCCAGCACTGGTACATAGCTTCGCTTCGGCAATTTTGACGACACCGCGAATCTTCATGTAAAATAAACATTTCTCTGCATCCATTGTGGGAATGATAAATATACAGGTATTTCCATTCTTAACACAGTCGTACTTATAGCTTTCTATCTATTTGTTAATGCTTTCGGCGCAAGGATTCGATCATTTGTTACATAATTTACAAACCAATTTTGCAAATTACTAAAGTAATTCCTACGTTTCGATCTTCATTCGGATCATCTCCAAGGGTTACTAGAATTGCGTCTGTGAAAAAGTTCTTTTTAACAAATTAAGTATATTTTGAAATTTAAGAATACATAACAGAGAAAGTGAAAATTGCTGGTAATAAAACTATTCACTAGGTTTGTGATGAAAATTAACCTCTTGACTGCGGAATTTAGTTTTAAATATCCCCGACTGAGTGCGGAATTAAAATCAAGCAATGACAAGTATACACGTCGTACGCAGTTAACTGGTTAATAAATTCGACGTGAAACTGTAATACTTGTTGAATGCATACCGGTTATCGGGACACTGAGGTAAATAGTAAACATTAGGCAAGAACGTATAAGATCATAGATCGAAGTATACCAATCAATATTAAGTAACAAATGTGTATTTAGATCTGGAACAGGATTTCAAACACTTAAATCGAAATCTGCGTATGGATTAATTAATCCAATAAATCGCATTATTGCAGAGTCTAGCACTCTCTATAATCGTAATGATTTTTTTAGTGGGTCTTTTCAAACATGAAAAGACAATTACGTAGGATTATTGGATAATAAAATTGTCAATGCTTCCGGCGCAGAGCAATTTTGCGCATTACTAAACTAATTCCGACGTTTCGATATTCGTTCAGATCGTCTTTGTAAATTATGTAACAAATGATCGAAGCCTTGCGCCGAAAGCATTAACAATTTTATTAAAAATAAATACGATCGATAGAAAGCTATTATTATATAAGTTTGTATCAAAGAAAGGGATTGTGGGCAAAATTCTTGCTTGTCAGTTACATTCGTTTGTGATATGAATTTGTAAGTGATATATGTTTACATCGATATGTACAATTGCAAGAAACTTTGTGTTTGTAAAAATAAGATGCTTCCACATGTATAGCCTCACATTTTTAGTCACGGTTAATTGTCGCTTTGCGATAGATCAGACAAGGCATATCCGCAACAAATCTACATTTCGCATCTATGTTAACTGTTATATCCATTATTTTTTGTATCATTATTATGGTTGTGCTGATATGGGTCGCCGAAAGTCATTGACTGTTGAGGAAAGTGGAAAAATTAAAGTTTTAAAAGAAGGAGGGTATTCAAACCGCGAAATTGGAAAAAAGAATTAATAGGAGTGCTAAAGTAATTAATAATTTCTGTAATAACCCTGGAAATTATGGAAAAAATTATAAAGAGAGAACAAAACGAGCTACAACGGAGAGGGAAAGGAGACCAATTTTACGTAAAATTTCGAATGCAGCAGTTTCCTTAAGGACTGCGTCTCCTAGACAGACGACACTCGCGCGTGACTGCACACAATCACCACAGTACACTCACACACCGCTAGACCACGTATACGTACGCGAGGATTGCAAGGGTCCGGGATTCCACTTCTGATTTCTCAATAATGCAAAGACGGGGTTTCTTATTAGTCAAAATCGGTAGATAAAAGATCAATCTAGGGGGCTATTTGCCTCAAAAGTCTTACTTTTACGTTTACGACGCGTAATTCTCATTATTCGGTAGCATACCGACAGTCACGATAGGCGGCAGCACCGTCGCCTCTCCATTGCTACTCGCGGCTCCGCGACATGCTGCAGAATAATGAGAATTACGCGTCGTAAACGTAAAAGTAAGACTTTTGAGGCAAATAGCCCCCTAGATTGATCTTTTATCTACCGATTTTGACTAATAAGAAACCCCGTCTTTGCATTATTAAGATATCAGGAGTGGAATCCCCGGACCCTTGCAATCTTTGCGTACGTATACGTGGTCTAGCGGTGTGTGAGTGTACTGTGATGACTGCGTGCAGTAACGCGCGAGTGTCGTCTGTCCTAGGAGACGCAGTCCTTAAGAAATCAGGAGTGGAATCCCGGACCCTTGCAATCCTCGCGTACGTATACGTGGTCCAGCGGTGTCCGAGTGTACTGAAGTTGAAGCAGCCCTTAACAAAGCCGAGGACGCCATTTTTGCAAAGGAAAATATCGCTTCGAATGATCTCAGGAACCTTCCATTCCCGGATGTTGAAGGAATTTTGAGACACTCTGCGGAAAACACAAACAAAATGGAATATACTGAGAAGAATCGTGTCGATTTTCGAGTTCAAGTAGCTTCAAGTGCAAAAATCGATTGGTCTGGATGTATGTGCGTTGTGTTCTGAGCGATTTCGTTTATTCTCGCAATGTTTACAACTATCGCGCGCTGGCAGCTCGCAGAGAGACGCGTCGAGCAGGCTCGAGCGAAGGAAAAGCCAGCGAGCATTCCGCTGTCTTTCTAATCTCGTTCTTCTACGACTGGCTATCGCTGGCAGCTCGCGCGACAGTCTTTTTACACGGTTGGTGCGCACGTGTTCGTGTCACGTTACGACGCTGCCCACACAGCGCGGACGTTGATCCGCGTCGCGACGCTGCTCGCTGATGTTGGCTTGCTGGCAACGGTCCGTCGACACCGGTGGCACAAAAAGGCTCGAACCCAGAGGAAGGATCGACGGAGAAGAGAAACAGCTTGCGGAAGATACCGGGACCGCCGCGGAGAAAGCGGACAACGAGGAAAGAAAACAGTGAAAGGAGTCGAAGCTCTACGAAACGGGCAATAGTCGCGGCCAGTGCAGATCCGGATCGAACGACGATTCTCTCGTAGAAATTCCCAGTATGTTAGGAGAATGCGATTAAAAACTGGGCCGAAGATGCACAGGGTGCATTTAACGCTTCTTATCTCCCAGAAATGGAAGACAGAATTATTTGTCCAGATTTCTAAGAACCGTTCCGTTAACGTATCGAGCGTGAGAAATTCGATTAGCATCTGCAAAGTGCTAGAAGGGTGACCGAGTATTTTTTGTATGTATCGTGCATCGTATTTTTCAATTTTTATCTTGTTTAATAAATTACTTTGATAATTCGAATAAAGTCTGTGGCAAAAGAGAGAGAGAACACATTGGACCATGAAGGGTTGAAATAGTATGTTAGTGAAATTATTGTTCACACAGTAGGAGCCAGCTCGCGTACAGGCAAACACGGCAAGAACAAGATGGTTTAAAAGAAATGGGTTACGTTATTAACCGTTTGAGTTCCAAGCAGCGCGATCGCGCTCTTCAGATTTTGCGTCGAAAAATCCCAGTACATTTCGAGCGATGTGGACAACTGACGGTGCAGTCACCGACTGTCGAAGCAGCGCGCTCAGATTTACCGACTCACGTAAATCACACAGCTCCTTTTTAAAATGTAAATAATACATTTTACAATAGGTACAATACTACAATAATAGTAGGGAAAGAGCTTGGGTTATGAGACGGGTTTCGTTTTTGGTCTGTAACTTTTTGCTCGACGAAGATATCAAAGAGTTTTATATACCGTTGGAAAGGTGAAGGAAATACGCAACTTTCATATGTAAAAAGTTTCGTGATTCGATGAACAAGTAAAATTTTATGGCCAATTTTCCGAGGACATGTTTTTTGGCTTCCTGAAAAAAGTGGCTGGGTTGCGAGACACTCGGAAAGATCAACTAAAAGTGGTAAAATATAAAGTAAAACCGATGTAACTTTATGCAAAAATGAATTTTTATTTATTTTAATGACATTAAGCGACCAAGGGAGTTAAAAAGAATGGCAAAAAATTGAAAAAAAGCAAAGAGTGGCGAAGAAAAGTAAAAGAAAAATATAATGAATGGAAGGATTCGATAATGATCTTCCTCTTCGTCATCCAAGTCGCATATCGGCACACTTCAAACGAATAGGGCGCTGGCATGTGTTGCATTTGAAAGAGTTGGCAGCGGTCAATTTTTTCGGCAAAAACCTTAAACAAATGATGCAAAAGTCTACATCCTCTTCGGATGGTGGTTTATTTTTTCTCTCAAAACTAGCTTTGTCTAGTCACGCACACCATAAATCGTGTTCAACCGTTTTTTTACGCTTAGGTAATTTCGAGGACTTCGAGTTTCCTCGACTGGTCCCTACAATGACCATAAATTCAAAAAATAAACCAAAACAAACGTTAAATGACAAATAAACACTTAATTCTAACACAAACAACGATATTTGACAGTTCTAGTTCGTTTCTAGTAAAAAAAAACTAGCGTCTCACAAACCAACACTATGGTGTCTCATAACCCAACCATGATGCCATTCCGAATGTCACAGAAAAAACAATGTTTTCCTCGTATATCCGGAAAACTCAATATCGCATCGTAAAATGTAAGGAAAACGCTAAATGAAAATGTATATCGCACTCACCTTTTTCAATTGATTCGCTCAACAAAATAATGTTTTTAAAAAAATGAGTAAAAGTTTCACACGATTTGTTTACACACGATGTCCGTATCTAATATAAGCAACACGTCTATGCACCTCGATACTAGCACAAAGAAACTAGCAGACGTCAAAACAAAAATTTGACAGGTAGACAGATTGGAATTATCGCGATTGCGCGATGGATAAAAACGACTGTCTCACAACCCAACCTCTTGCCCTACTCATTTCGTACTCATTTCGTACTCGTTTCGAGAAAGCGCGGTCGCGCTGTTCGGGATTTTTCGACAGTGTTTTTTCAATGCCCCTTAGGACTCAAACGGTTATGAAAATCGTTAGCACGTTAGCGATTTGAGGCTGAGGGCAATTGCCGGAACAGCGCGCTATTGCTAAAGGACATATCGCTGAAGGATTAGGTTGCTGGAAAAGAAGGTTCCCGACGGGACGTTTCGAAAAATGATCGTCCGCGAAGGGTTGATGCTCGAGCTTTCGTAGCTGGCGACAGACACGGGACGACAGAACGAGACGACAGAACGAGACGACAGAACGCGACGACCGAAAGTACCGAAAGGCATAGGAGCGGACTTGATGTACCGTTACGAGTCAGAATGGCGGTTGTTAGTGTGGCAGTGTGTTAGCCGGGCAGGATCACGTGGGCAGGAGAGGTTGCAGACGCGGTGGGTAGAACGAGGAGCGAGGATCGAGGAGCGCCGTGGGTGTAGGTGTACCTGTGCTCACGGGGAAGCGGTGAATGTGCGAGAGGAGAGAGCAAAGAGAGAGAGAGAGAGAAAGAAAGAAAGAAGAGAGATCAAGCTGGAAGGTGCGCACGTGCGAGGACGAGGACGAGGACGAGGACGCGGACGAGGACGAGGACCAACGCCGCCACCAGGACGAGGAAGAGGATCTCCACCGCCGAGAGAAGAAGATCTACTGCGAGAGCTCTTCCTCCTCTCCTAGCCGAGGAGGACGCAACAGCTGCGAGTAGGCAGCCAGGAACCTGTCCCTACAAATCTTTCCAACTGCTACCGCCATCCTCTCTCTTTCTCTCTTCCTCGGGGAACCTCTGCCTCTCCGCGTCTCGCGGACTCTCCGGCCGGTGTCCGCAATATATCAGACCACTCTTCCTAGTCCTGCCAGCCTAGCGTTATGATATCACGATCTGGAAGGACGACACTGTGACCGGTTATGCTTCGATCGCACACTCCCACGCCGGCTTTCCGCATCAGGCTAGCGATGGGATGGAGCACCTTGCAAGTCCTTGACTTGCTACCGACTTGTACGCTACCGATCTTATACATCCGTAACTGAATCTCGGATCTTATACATTTATTTATTGGACCGAGGGTTTTATGCATTACCCAACTACTCCTTATGCGTTGCGAAATTCTAAAAATGCTTCAATTAGAAATGATGTATTCAATTAATTTCGTCGTCCGAGCACGCATTATATTGTATCACAAATCGCGTGAAATCGAAATAAATTCGATCTTGTAATTTTGATGAAACAACGTTATCGTTGTTGTTGTGTGCGCGTTTTCCGTATCGAACTACAGCTAAACTCGCACCGTGATCAAATTCAGTGGACTGTATTGTTAGAGTGGAACCTTGTTTATTTAAAATTTGGTAGAGTTGAACGTGGTAGCGTGATACGGTGAAGTCGAGAAGTCGAAGTTGCTAAACCTTGCTAGTCTGTGCTAGTTTGGTCGCTATGTATTCTTTGGTAGTCGGACGCGCGCGTCGATAGGGTGTGACTTGTACTGGACCAATGGCAACGGATAGCCATTGGAAGGCAGTGACAATTTTCTAATGGTGACCACCGCCCACGCTGGTAAAAGAAGCGGTGGAAGGGAGAGACGGAACCTTCGGCAAGCCGCGCGTTGGCGGAAAACGACGGGACTCGGGCCGCGTGGCGCAGATAAGGCCCGTCCGGTAACGCGTGACAATAAAGCTAAGTGATTGTTAAAAAAAGGGCGAGACGGCAATGTCAAAGGTAAGAACCCGGGAGGTGCACGTATAAAACAGCTGTGAATAAACAACTTCCCGAGTCCTAATCCTCGAAGCGAGGAAATTCCACTTTCCCGCTTGTAAAGTAATTTACAAAATCCTGTTCCCGGCACATTTGTTTGCCAATTGTGCGATGCGGACGCTTCGTTAAAAAGGCTAATAAAGTGACCTTTGAAGGTCACGCACAAACAGTACGCGACAGTTATCGTTGCTGTCTTTAAATCGTGACTAGACTGCGGATATTATGCATTTACAATAAAATGTACAGAGATCTATAGATATATCTACAGGTCCGTTACATCGTAACTCGCGGTGTCTTTAGATATCGAATCAAAGACAGAGCCGCGATTCTTTTAGTTCGTCGACGTGTCCCTTTCAGATGTTTTTCTTTAAACGAATCAACGAGCTGCCGAACTTTGTTCAGTCACAGCCCAGCCTTAGTAGACAGAACATCAAAATAAATATCGTTCTGAATTCAATACCTTTTTTTTAAATAAAATGCATACAGTAATGTCCACATTACTGTCCAATAACCGTATTTTTGGTTGACAGTAATCTGGATCCTGGATCGTATTTTTGTTACTTCAAAGGCGATTCCGAACTTAGAGAAGGATTGATTGAAATTCAAAGGTGAAGCCGAACATAGAGAAGGTTAGAATGACATTCGAAGGAGAAGCCGAACATAGAGAAGGATAGAATGAAATTCGAAGGAGAGTCCGAACATAGAGAAGGAAGAATGAAATTCAAAGGAAAAGCCGAAGTCTCCGAAGTGTCTTTCTTTCCAATACGCTGTCGTTCCTTGCGACCGAAACTTGAATCGCCGATTTAACCACTAAATACAATTGGAATTACATCGTGTTTGGTCTTATATTAATAAGAAAATTGCCAAAAATACGATAGTGAAATTTCATTAAAAAAATAATGAAAATTAAGAAAGTTGAAAATTTCGATTCATTCGAGTCAATGCGTGGTGTTTACACCGATATACCCGAGCCGAGATCAATCATCGCGTCGGCCGCCAGTGGAGTGAGAAGACACTGGACATTGAACCTAGTATAAACAA
>CM052200.1:29106986-29119487 GCA_028455805.1 Lasioglossum figueresi
GCCAGTGGAGTGAGAAGACACTGGACATTGAACCTAGTATAAACAAAGGACAGTAATGCGGACTTCACTGTACAGTAAAATCCGCA
Organism: Lasioglossum figueresi; assembly: GCA_028455805.1. NCBI lineage: Eukaryota > Metazoa > Arthropoda > Insecta > Hymenoptera > Halictidae > Lasioglossum > Lasioglossum figueresi. The sequence continues at coordinate 29,107,073 of CM052200.1, forward strand.
TTACTGTCCAACAGCCGTATTTATGGTGGACAGTAAGATGGTGTGTACACGTATGATCGTATTTTTGTTACTTCTAAGGCGATTCCGAACATAGAGAAGGATTGATTGAAATTCAAAGTTGAAGCCGAACATAGAGAAGGATTGATTGAAATTCAAAGGTGAAGCCGAACATAGAGAAGGATAGAATGAAATTCAAAGGAGAAGCCGAAGTCTCCGAAGTCTCTTTCTTTCCAATACGCTGTCGTTCCTTGCGACCGAAACTTGAAACGTCGATTTAACTACTAAATACAATTGGAATTATATCGTGTTTGGTCTTATATTAATCAGAAAAATGCCAGAAATACGGTAGTGAAATTTCATAAAAAAAATAATGAAAATTAAGGAAGTTTAAAATTTCGATTCATTCGAGTCAATGCGTGGTGTTTATACCGATATACCCGAGCCGAGATCAATCGTCGCCGCCTTCGGCGCGGCGCGGCGTTGGCCGCCAGTGGAGTGAGAAGGCACTGGACATTGAACCTAGTATAAACAAAGGACAGTAATGCGGACTTCACTGTACAGTAAAATCCGTATTACTGTCCAACAGCCGTATTTATGGTGGACAGTAAGATTGGTGTGTACACGTATGATCGTATTTTTGTTACTTCAAAAGCGATTCCGAACATAGAGAAGAATTGATTGAAATTCGGAGGTGAAGCCGAACATAGAGAAGGATAGAATGAAATTCAAAGGAGAAGCCGAAGTCTCCGAAGTCTCTTTCTTTCCAATACGCTGTCGTTCCTTGCGACCGAAACTTGAAACGTCGATTTAACCACTAAATACAATTGGAATTATATTGTGTTTGGTCTTACAGTAATGTCCACATTACTGTCCAACAGCCGTATTTACGGTGGACAGAAAGATTGGTGTGTACACGTATGATCGTATTTTTGTTACTTCAAAGGCGATTCCGAACATAGAGAAGGATTGATTGAAATTCAAAGTTGAAGCCGAACATAGAGAAGGATAGAATGAAATTCAAAGGAGAAGCCGAAGTCTCCGAAGTCTCTTTCTTTCCAATATGCTGTCGTTCCTTGCGACCGAAACTTGAATCGTCGATTTAACAACTAAATACAATTTGAATTGTATCGTGTTTGGTCTTATATTAATCAGAAAAATGCCAGGTCTTATATTAATCAGAAAAATTTCATAAAAAAAATAATGAAAATTTAGAAAGTTGAAAATTTCGATTCATTCGAGTCAATGCGTGGTGTTTACACCGATATACCCGAGCCGAGATCAATCATCGCCGCCTTCGGCGCGGCGCGGCGTCGGCCGTCAGTGGAGTGAGAAGGCACTGGACATTGAACCTAGTATAAACAAAGGACAGTAATGCGGACTTCACTGTACCTTGCTTCCCAAAAACCAACAAGATCAGATGTAAAATCGTCACATTTAAAGAAAACATTTAAAGGATGTAGACCTACCGTTGCATCGCTTTCGGCGCAATGGAACGATTACGAAAATAAATGAACGTCTATGTGGTTCCAACATCTTGCTGTCAACGTTGACAATTTTTATTATGCATAAAAATCCGCGATACAAACGAAAACCATCGAATCGTTCGTTTCCAAATATTTCCTGCGAAGATGATCAAGTGGGCCCAAAGATTGAACAGGTTCGGAGCTGTTCAACTAAAGCGTTCCTCTTCGAAACGATTGTTCAGTCTAGAAACAAAGCCACACCTAGCGACGCAAAATTCCGCAAACGGGCTTGCGTAACTGGATCGCGAGCTCGCAAACCGCGCTGAAAGAATCCCGTGCCGTCTTTCCGGGGTTAAGCAGCCGGTCGTTGATTTCCTCGGCGTGCGCCACGGATTCAATTGTCGCTCTCTCGGGCAACGAGGAAAAGGCGTCGCTCGCGTTTGTATTCCGCTTGGTCCCGGGGTCAAAAGCCGGGCCGTAAATATCGGTCGCGGACCGATTCGTTTTCGCGCTTGTCGTCCGTGTTCCCAGTACTACACTGTGGATCGTTGTTTGTGCTCCCGTTCGAGCCAGCATCGTTCAATCCTCGGGGCTCTACGCGACGTTTCCTCAATGCGCCGCGACAGATTCGAATGAAAATAAACGAGTTCCTATCCGGGGACGAGAGGCGCGAGCAGAACGAGAAGAAAAGGACGAACAAGAGAAGGAGGAGGAAGATAGACGAAGAGGAGAGAAAGAAGAAGGAGAAGACGGTGGCCGGTGGTGCCTCGGTGAGAGACCGTGTCACCGCTCTGGCATTGTACGAACGGCCCGTACCGTACCGGCCGGTCTCTGCCTCGCGGACGACGTTAAAAGACAATTAATCTGAATAACTCAGCCTAGACCCGAGCCAGTGTCCCACATTTCGCGATGCAACCGTTCCCGGCGCGGAGCGAGCGAGAACGCACGCCTCCGCTCCGCTGCTCTGAGCCGCCGCCGCGCCGCACAGCGGTTCCAATCGAAGAATTAGCTGTTCCTTTGCTAAAAAATCTACTTTCTCGTATCGATTTTCCCCGAATATATGTCACCTTGTAAATCAGATCAATTGAATTTTTTAAAAATTGTAGTCTGACAAAGCGTTCAAATGTGAGCAGTTCGCAAGCACCATTTTTCACCGGGAGGTTCACTCGTCTTCTCATTGCTCTACCCTGAAGAATCTGTTTAACAATATTGGTCTATCTTTTTTAGTACATTTCTCGTATTTAAGGATGCTGTTGTCTATAAGAAATATTGCTTATAATTTATTTCGAAAATTAATATTCAATCAACTAAAGAGACGAACGTTTTATATAATTGACAATGAATATCTTTTTAGTCTCAACGAGTCACACCTTCTTTCGAAGTGGCATGTTTTCAACATACTTTTGCCCGTATAATCAGACCAATATCACTTCCGACGTTGTCCGTCAAGAAAAGTTATCATTGTTTAAAGCGCCTCTGTGGCCGGAATAAGATGGCCAAAGGTTTACATTAAAAATATCGAAGAAACGATTTTTTAATTGTCATTCTATATTTTTCACTTAATAATGTTATAAATGACGTCAAGACGAATCTAAGGACGTCCTTTGTTATAGATTTAAGTCTTGGAACAATGCTGAAATAGTTACGAACAGCTAATTCGATTGTAGACCGTCGAAGATTTAGAGTCGTTTCCACTGCGATTTATTTCACGGTTACAGTGATTCCAGTTTCCTTCTCGTTCGTAATTTCTTCGAAGGAAAAAGGAGTTTGTATTTATCGCGTGTCTATGCGTTCTCCAATAGGTCTTATGTCGACAAAGAGAAAATAGAATTTTCTTTCATAGGAAATTAGTAGCACAGGTAACACTGTCCAACAGCCAAAAATTATTTCGATTCCCACTGTGCGATTCTTATAGAGTTTTTCGCGCTGATTCCGAATCTGACCTTAATTTTTCTCCTACACGTACAGTTTTTGAGAAAATTGAGTTTAAAAAAAAGACACATTTTTCAACTTTGAACAATTATTGTGATGTTATTATAAAAGATATTGAATTGTTCTTTACGGCAAAAGATTCTGTAGACTTTTTTATATAAATTGAAAAATATCCTCAAAAATGGGTGCAAAAATGGTGTCTCTCCGTCTTTAATCGTTGTTTAAACATGTTTAAACGATCATAATGTATTATTATTGGATATCGCTGTATTCGGAAAAGTCTACAGAATCTTTTGCCGTAAAGAACAATTCAATATCTTTTATAATAACATCGCAATAATTGTTCAAAGTTGAAAAATGTGTCTTTTTTTTAAACTCAATTTTCTCAAAAACTGTACGTACAGGAGTAAAATTAAGGTCATATTCGGAATCAGCGCGAAAAACTCTATAAGAATCGCACAGTGGGAATCGAAATAACCAAAAAAAGTTGAAAGTTGTTGGATAGTGTAATTAGTAGATTCTGTTCGAAGTCTTCAGACTTTAGAGTACAAGAGACGTTTTACAATTCTCATTTTTCAATTAACGAAATTATGAAGACGCTACCATGAGAAATGATTGAATCGGAATAAATTCGATCCTGGTATTATTTGAAAGCAGCATATGCCACTCACTTTTCATGCTCGGTAGGTTTAGTGTTGATAGAATGAAGATTGCTGCCTGAACAAACGTTGATAGCGACGAAAGTGGACGAGGGTTAACAAAAATTTGGACGTGCCGAATGATTTTTCTTTTCGAGACTTTGGGAAAGTTCTTTATAGCGTCGTTCTGAGTTGCGAATGCTGCGGCAGTGTTTGTCGGCAGAAAATCGCCGCCAGCCACGAATAACTCGCTCGCCACGAGACCGGCCGCAATGAGTCCGCGAACCCACTGATAGAGGACCCGCTGACTAGCCCTTGGATCAATGAAGATGAATCTTTCCTGGCCCGCGGAAGTGTTTCTTTCGCTGACAGCCCGCTATCGCCGATGCAAATAAGCCCACGAGATATCGTTGCGAGCTTCAAGGTCGCTCCACATCGCGTTCTCCACCGGATCAATGAATTACTATAAAATTATGGCAGTGTCTCATGACGTTCCGAACGAATCCAGCCAATTATACTTAACCCTCTGCAGTCGGAACCACTTTAACTCGAAAATTAAACATTTCTTCCGACCTAGAATAATTCTAAATGATTTTTTTCATTTTATGAAATAGTTGAATATGTATGATTAATATTGTCAATAATATTGTGTATAATGGTACATATAGTAATTTTTGGCGATGATTTTGAGTGACCACTCGAGTGCTGAGGGTTAATAAGTAGACTGTGGATTTTATGCATTTTTAGCGAGAATGAGTCGGTGCAGTTTAAAACAATAATAGAAATTTCGGAATGTACCATTTTCAACTGTCTAAGATCACTCAAGAAAAGAAGAAGCTTCTAAATGACTATCGAGTCTTGCAGTTGATGCAGACAATATTTGTTTAGCATAAAAATCCACAGTCTATTAATATTGGGTTGGAAAGAAAGCTCGTAGCGTTTTCAAATTAAGAATCGAAGATAAAATTAAGGTATTTATTCATATGTTTATTCAATACCGCGAGAAGTTACCTCGAAAATGGCAAAAAGTAATAGAACAGAACGGAAAATATGTTATCGAATAAATCTGTGAATAAATACAATCTGAATTTTAGCTTTAAATTTTACTTTAAAACGCTACGAACTTTCGTTCCCACCCAATACATTATCAAGACACGCTGAGCAACTGCTAAATCAACAAACTCGGCGCGAAATGACGTCAGAAGTTACCTCGAAAATGGCAAAAAGTAATAGAACAGAACGGAAATTATGTTATTGAATAAATCTGTGAATAAATACAATCTGAATTTTAGCTTTAAATTTTACTTTAAAAACGCTACGAACTTTCGTTCCCACCTAATACATTATTAAGACACGCTGAGCAACTGCTAAATCAACAAACTCGGCGCGAAATGACGTCAGAAGTTGACGAGTCTTATGTCCGGTATCTTTTCGAAAAATTGAGTCCTTGCGTCAAAGGGGACGAATCGCCGATATCGCCGAAGTTTGCAGAAATTTGAACTGATAGAAAAGCTGTCGAAAAAGCGATTCTCGACAGACGATTGTCCCAGTTCTCGATGTGTCTCGTGTCGAAAACGCGGAAACGCGGGCTGTTGCAAAACGATTTCGCGACGATGCGCGTAATCTAATGAATCGGAGCGGTGTAACGGTCGCGCTCGAATTGCGAATGCTGATTTTTGACATTCCTCCGCGGTGGACACGTCTGACCCACTTCTCCCCGGTGGCGAGTACTCAAACGTCACGAAGTATTCGAGCTTCGACCGATTGCAGTATGAAATTTCAAAAAATTTCGTCGACGATGCGTTCGAACCGTCGCGTGTTCCGTCTAACACCCGGTGACACCGTTTCTTTAGCCTTCCGGTACATTATTCACAGTTTACGGATTTCAGCGATACAGCATCAACAAGATTTCGTGCCACGTCAGTCACCGAGAATAATCGCCGGAAAATCGGTTTAGGATCGTGGAATGAAATTACGTTGGGAAATTTTGCTTTGGACCTTTCTAATCTCGTTCCCGTTCAAAAATGTATGCATTCTCGTGACGTACTCTGTCGTAAAAGACGAGTAAATTTTCCAAGATCGAAAATCTGTTCTTAAACGGAAGCTTTAAATTCGTATCTCTTGGATATGGGTGTTAATGAATGCACACTGGTACTTTTGAAATAAACTATTCTTTATTTCATGGCGCGGAGGAAGTTCTTTATTAGACGAAATCTTAACATCCATCAACGCTGAAAGGAAAACCGTTGGAACCCGGAAAGGAGACCAGGGTCCCCTCGTATCTTCAGACTGTTTAGGTTAGCCTCCACAGCCCGCCTCTTGAAACAAAGTATCGAATGAGATACTTAGAAATCGCTGTTTAGAAACGATTCTGAGATCGTTTCATCGATACTTCGTAATCTCTGTTTAGGAATACGATTCTGAGATCGTTGATTAATTTTTGACAACGAACAATAAGTTCATTGTGCTGGTAACTTATCGATAATCCAACACTGCCGTTGTTCTTTAGAAATCGAAGAATTTGAATCAAGAAACTTGTAATTTTCGATTTTCATCCCCGACGAATTCATGCGACTTCATCCCCGAAACCTAAATGTCTGATGACAAGAGAGTTTACCAAATATTTTCGGTAAGTGCGAAATGTGCGAAATTTCATCGGTGATTCGTTTGTGTTCCCTGGAGGTGGATTGGTGCGAGTGGAGTGTATGGCGAGCGATTTCGCAAGATCTGCTTTCGTTAACCCTAGAACGGTACAAAGATCGAGGTTATCGATCCGCCTTTTCGTCCATCCTTCGCCGTAGCCGGTTGGCGGCCGAAGTCCAGGTAGATCCCGAAAAACGGTACTTGAAAAAGTACCTTGGTAACGGTAACGTGAACCCGGCTACTACCGGCGTGGCGCGCCCTCGAGAATCCGCCAGGTAATTAGAAACCACTGCCCTTCGAGTAACGACTGTCTGGCAACGGTCTACTATTGGTGATCCGTGTTCCAGGAAACGGTGATCTATACTTCGAAAAGAGAAATCTCTCCCAACCTGTTCACCGAGAATGACGAGGCAACTCGTTACCTGCACCGATTTGCATCCAACTCTGTATTTGAACCGACGAAAACACAGGAACTTCCGGGAACGAGTTTTCCTCGTTTCGTTACGTCGCACAGAGGACTATTTACACCGAAAAGTTGCCCAAACTATCTCAACGTTATTCAAGACTTGCATGCATAGTGCATGCGAGTCATTGGATTCATCTTAAGGACTGCGTCTCCTAGACAGACGACACTCGCGTGTGACTGCACATAGTCACCACAGTACACTCACACACCGCTAGACCACGTATACGAACGCAAAGATTGCAAGGGTCCGGGGATTCCACTCCTGATATCTTAATAATGCAAAGACGGGGTTTCTTATTAGTCAAAATCGGTAGATAAAAGATCAATCTAGGGGGCTATTTGCCTCAAAAGTCTTACTTTTACGTTTACGACGCGTAATTCCCATTATTCTGCAGCATGTCGCGGAGCCGCGAGTAGCAATGGAGAGGCGACGGTGCTGCCGCCTATCGTGGCTGTCGATATGCTACCGAATAATGAGAATTACGCGTCGTAAACGTAAAAGTAAGACTTTTGAGGCAAATAGCCCCGTAGATTGATCTTTTATCTACCGATTTTGACTAATAAGAAACCCCGTCTTTGCATTATTGAGAAATCAGAAGTGGAATCCCGGACCCTTGCAATCCTCGCGTACGTATACGTGGTCTAGCGGTGTGTGAGTGTACTGTGGTGATTGTGTGCAGTCACGCGCGAGTGTCGTCTGTCTAGGAGACGCAGTCCTTAATAATGTAAAGACGGGCTTTCTTAGTAGTCGACTATGAAAGATCAATCTAGGGGGCTGTATGCCACAAAAGTCTTACTATTACGTTTGCGACGCGTAATTCTCATTATTCGGCAGCGTATCGACAGCCGCGGTAGGTGGCAGCACCGTCGCCTGTCCATTGCTTCTCGCGGCTCCGCGACATGCTGCAGAATAATGAGAATTACGCGTCGTAAACGTAAAAGTAGGACTTTTAAGGCAAACAGCCCTCTAGATTGATCTTTCATCTAGCGATTTTGATTACTGAGAAAGCCCGTCTTTGCATTATTAAGAAATCAGGAGTGGAACCCCGGACCCCTGCAATCCTCGCGTACGTATACGTGGTCTAGCGGTGTGTGAGTGTACTGTGGTGACTGTGTGCAGTCACACGCGAGTAAAGTCTGTCTAGGAGACGCAGTCCTTAAATCGTGCCAATGAAGCAGCCAAATGGTAGTGATCCGCCCGCATTCTATTAGTTGTGGTAACGAAACCTCTCTTCAACCTTTTATGGGAGAACCAGGGTTTAGAACTTTCCCGGAAAAAATATTGGAAATAATTTTTGCCCTTAAATAAACCTTGCCTCCTGATAATTTCCACAGAATTCTCTTCGGCCTGTTTCTTGTATTTTTCATGTATATCTGTAAAAGGAACCTTTGGAAAATCCAAGGAAGACGAGGAAGTAGCCAATTTGACTGCCTTATCCGCCTCCTCGTTACCCTGAATACCAGAGTGAGATGGAACCCATACTAATTTAACATAGTTGTTTTGATTATTTTTAATAAAGAGATTATATTTCCTTTTTATTTCAAATATGTGTGGATTGGTCTTTATATTTACAGTGGGGGTGCCTTTCTACTTCGTGTGCGAAGGGTGAGAAATATGACCGCGCGGATTTGATGCACGCGCGATCAAAAAAATAAGTGGATCAAACGAAAAACAGCAAAAACATTTAAAGATAATTTGTTGTTCCGAGGAACTGTTGCGACTCGCGACTGTTCCATCGCGCTGCACTCGCGGTGCAACGTTGGAAACGAAGAGGAGGATCGACGAAGATGAATCCCCGCGGAAGTGTTTCTACGCGGCGACACGCATCGGCTGTCGTCATCGATGGAAATACCGCGCAACGCGGCGTTCCACCGAGCTGCTATTCGTTTTCCTTTTCGTCATTGTTTCGCGCCGATTCGATGAGATAAGTGTTAATGGCGGGACTGGGATCGGTTTTAATGCGGCAAATGCGTTGCGAAACACCGCGCGGGATTCGTGTCTCCTCTCGCAAGGCTGATGAAAGGATCGTAGACGAGATCGCATCGGGCACAGGTCATCCTGCGTACAGGGCGATCCAAAATCAATCCGCTCGAAAATCTACCACACCGAGTCAGATTGTACACTTTGCACTCGATGCTGTTTTCATTTCCAGACATTTCTTCTGGCCTAGAATATTTCCATTCCAAGAGATTTCCCAGAATAATCAATTTCATGTACACGAAGTTTAACGTTAGACTGCGGATCTTTATGCAAAATAAAAATCGTCTCCATCGATTGCGAAAGATAGAAACCAAATTGGATGTCATCTGTTCACTTCACGATTTTAATAAAGGAGAAACCATATATCGATACCTTTAATTTTTAAAGTTTTCCAACAATTTTCAATTTAATTTACTCAGTTATCCTACAAATGCATAAAGATCCGACTACGCTTAAAGTTTCATCAATTTCTTCGATACAGACGTAGCGGGGTAAACCTTGTTTCTCAAACATTAGTGCAAGAACATTGGAACTCAGTTGGATCAATTTTGGGAATCTTAACACATTACCGACCGGTGATTATTGCATAATTTTGAAAAATCTATGGTACGTGGCTAAACACTTTTTAATGACACCTTCAATAGCAACAGCAATTTTCATTGTGACCTAACAAGTCACCCTCAATAACATCATCTAATAGTTTCATTTGAGATTGCAACGTGAAAGCAAATTTCTATGCTTTCTTTTGGCACAGCAAAATTATTGAAAATCCTATTAATAGGTTTCCGGTAGGTAAAGTGTTATCATGCCACGAACGGGGCCTGAGAATTGTTGTAATCTCGATTTTGGTTTTCGAAGAACATCGATTCCACGACCTCGGGCGAAGGTCAGTGCTCCGAAAGACGATGAACGACGGTGAAATAAATAAATTCCTGTTCCACATACGGAACAATGCCACGCAAAGGGTTAACGCGGAGCCATTGTAGAGAACGTGAAGCATTGCCAATAAAGAAGCTTTGACGATCGCGAAAGGGTTGAACACCGTCTTCGCTCGAAGAGAAACCATGAAACTCGGCTGCTCGATACCGAGGATTCCTAGGGAAACAGCGAAACGAGCAAGAGAGCCTCTCTCCGGCGTAACATGATCTGTCGGGAAGAAAGAGAAAAAGAGAGAGAGAGAGAGAGAGAGGTGAGGAAATCGCGGGGGAAGTAGCGCGAGAACCGCTCTTCGAAAGACAAAAGGAACGAACAACACAGAGGAGGGAAGGTATCTATGATTCGCGTCGTCTCGGAGCAACTTTTATTCGATAGCCGATAGGCTGGGCGGCCTTAAACGTCGTGTCCCGGCCGGGGCATAAAAAGAAGAGGGCACGGTTGTAAAACGTTGTTAGTCGATCGGATAGGCGACGAGGACGCATAATGAGCATCGTAAAAACACGAAAAACGGGGGGGAAAGAGTGAAAGAGACAAAGAGAACAGGAGAGAGAGAGAGAGAGAAAAAGAGCCGAGGGAATATTCGTTGGCGAAGGGAGAGCCACCCCGCGAGAACTCGCACCTCCGATTCGCCGATAAACTCGAGATTCGAAAGGACTACAGCCGCGATCGCTGACAAAACGCCAGCGAGAGCACGGGGACGGATCTCGCTCGGATAACGCTACCAGAGGCTGCGTGGGCGTTTTGCACACCCTGGATTCCTACCATCGTTGTTCAGAACGTTGTCGCTCTTTCTTTCCATAAATCTCTATTCTTGCATTGTTTCGTATCAGAGAAAATTGCCAGACAATTTTCACGACCAACCCTGCGCGAGCCAGATGGGGTTAAGTTAACCACACCCGTTTTAAAACTGCTATTTCGAAATCTGCCGACAAGAAAATTATTGTGGTTTTCGATAAATCCTTGTTTTATTTGGACTCGAACCTATTACAATAATCGACAAAACACGATTTTAAAATGCAGTTTTGTTTGGGGTAAAACTAACCCCACATGGTTCATGGTGCGACTTTTATTCACCTGGTTCGCGGAGCTAGTTCCTTATTTTGGGACAATTTAGCCCGTGATGGATCAGGATATTCTAAAATATTGAAATGTCTCGAATGTTTGGTTAAAGAATGTGTGTACGAAAAGTGAACGTTGGGAAGGGGTTGAACCAGGGTGGACGTTCGAGTTGGGTACGATCGATTTTGTTCAGTTCGCAATTACGAATCACCCCGTGGAGAGGCTTGAACCCTGTAAACGAGTCATCGGGCAGGAACATTCGGTCGGAAAGTAGCAAAAATCGCGTGTCCTTTCGGTTCCCCGTGGCGAACGTGGGCCTTAAGTGTGCCACACCCGTGGCGGGCCGATCCCCCAAGCTACCTGCATCATCCCATCATCATCGCGAGCTTGCCTCTGCCTCGTCCTGCCTCGCCTCGCTACCCGAAACTTTCCCCGGGACGATTTATATCCCGAAGAGAAACGAATTCGCCTCGGTGTTGCTCCGTTACGAGAGCGAAAAATCGACGCGAGCGGAGGATCATCAAAGACTCCGGGATCGAGAGGACCGGGGATCCAGGATCTCCGGGAGCATCTCGGGAGAGGGATCTCGGGCTGCAGGGCCCTTCCCCATTATACCCGAACAATGTAACAAATAACCTCATCAGACTATCTCGGCCGGCATTGTGCGGCATCGTGCAACGCTCGCCGAAGAATGCCCGCCCTTTTATTCAATTTCTCTTCCACATCGTTTTTTACCCTTTCCCCGTCTCTTAAATTCGTTTCGGAGAGTTACCCGTGGTGGGCTGGCCTGCGAAACACACACCCATTCCAAGTAGAAACGCCGATTCCTTCTCGGACACCCGGTACGTAACCGACGATCAACCCTTCGCGAATTATTTATGTATATCCTCTATTATTGTGATCATTCTTTTCTCTCTCTCTCTATCGGGGCAACGCGTGTTCTATCGTTACACAAGTGTCATTGAACTTAATATATTTTAGATAATTACAGCACCTACATATTTTAATATTTCATTGATATTGTAAATTTGTATATCGACGCTGCAAATGCGTTTCTCATTTGTTTTATATGTATCCGGTTGGAACGAAAGTTCGTAGCGTTTGCAAATTAAGAATTCAGATATTTATTTATAGATTATTCGATAACATATTTTCCATTCTGTTCCATTACTTTTTGCCATTTTGGAGCTAACTTTTCGTGTTATTCAATAAATATATGAATAAATACCTTCATTTTATCTTCGATTCTTAATTTGAAAACGCTGCGATCTTCCTTTCCAACCCAATATTTCTTCCG
>CM052200.1:29144193-29168958 GCA_028455805.1 Lasioglossum figueresi
ATCACGGTGACGAGATATCTCGTCCACAGCAGTTAATTCGACATCGTTGAAACGAGATATCTCGTCCATTGTAGCGAAAGGGTTAATAGCGATCCCACGACAACGCGACTCCAACCTGCTCTTTCTTGTTCGCGAAAATCAGGGTCTCCTGTTACACGCTGCGTTTTTGCTCGACCAGCTATTACACGGTTTCTTAACCCCTCGGCTTATGCTAGGACTCATTACAAACAGAATCTACCAAGCACGTATACATATATCATTAACCCGAAGCCGGCGTCGCGCAGTCTTTCAGAGTTTACAAGCACCGTATATGTAACGAGAGTTGCATACACTGTCATCGATACTTAGTCAACAGTGCGGATTTCGTGCATTTATTTAAAAGTTAGTTTGGAGAGGTATCGCAATGAAGGGTCAAGGGAATAGAAAAACCAAAAAAGTGTAATAAGTAATTATGTAGATACTTATTGCTAAAGAATGGGAATGAGGTTAACATAGAATTGTACTGATTAGGTTCGTGTAAACCAAGTCCAATTTCTTAGCCGTCAGGCTGAAATAAAGTATATATTGTTATTGTTATAACAATGAGTTGGTGCAATTTCAAACAGAAGAAAAAGTAAGGATAATTGAAGAATAAAGATATCCTATCTTCTCAACGCGACAAATTATTCGAGAAAGAATTAAATGTGCATCTGGCTCCCGTCTCTTGAAATTGATGCAAACAATTTCTAATACCATTCGAATTTTCTGTTTTCTCTAGGAAAATTGTGAACGACAAAGGTGTAAACGACGATCGAAGATGTACACGATGATCGAAGGTGTAAACGAAATTGTAGAGCAAGTGGTTAACATGATTTATACGGTGAACGGGAACTGATGTGAACGGGATACCTCCACTATGCGAAGATAAAATTAATTCCAACCCCCCGCCCATTGACCGAATTCGTTTTTCGAAGAAAATATGGAATCTTGATAGCGTTAATAATTGAAAGAGAAAGAATCGCGGTAGATATAACGGATTTTTTCCTTGAATCGAGCCCCGGTCCATGCATAATTATTCGTCGCAGCTCGACGAGATATTATACGAAAAACTTGGTCTCGAGTTTCTGTGACGCGTCGCGAATGGCTCGCGCTTCTCTCCCGTCGCCGTTTACGGCGGTACTTAACGCGGCGTCGTTAGGGAAAGAAAAGATTACGTTACAAAATGCATGCAATTCATCGTGCCTCGTTTTACATAAGAGACAATTGCGATTCTCGTTCTTCCAACGACTCTCGACGACGATTTCGACGGCAGGCTAACAACCCAACGAAACTCCGATTGCGTTTTCTTGTCGAAAAACCATTGAAGAAACGCTGTCGGCCGAGATGAACACGATTTCAGACTCTACTCGAAAATTATTAAAGGAACATCAACAGGATGAACGACATTTCTCTCCTTCCATAAATCACACTCGTACGATTTCTTTCACCGTCGAATCACTCAATTTTCGGAGAGAGCGAAACTTATTTTAAATAATACAGACTGAAGGAGCTTCTACGCAATTTCAACTTCGAGAAATCATTCGTTCATAAGTAGACTGCGGATATTCATGCAAAATAAAAAATGTCTGCATGATTTTAACAGAGAAATCATATATATGTATATAGGTATATATTGACATCTTCAATTTTTAAAATTTTCCAACAATTTCTAATTTCATCCACTCAATTTTGCTATAAATGCATAAAAGTCTGTTCATAAGCAAAGTGACACAACTCAAAATATATTTCTAAAAAAAGTACAATAATAAATATATAAATGGTGGTGTACTTTATAATTAATGTACACGACAATTAATCCAGTATCTAAAAAACAACAAATTATTTCACATTTCTAAGTTTGTGATATACAATAAAAAAAATTGGCAATATTCGGTAATTTTCGAATGGCTCTATCGTAAAATTTCCAGAACGAAATCATGTTACAACCTCACTTTTAGAAATCAAACTCGTAAGCTCTCTCTTCCTCCATCGACCCACTCGATTTTAGAGCACCGACGAAATTACCGAAAAGGTCCTAGAAAGCTGACAAAACTCGTATGCAACTTCAGCCTCGAAAAGTTGCAGATCCTGATTCTTCCTGAAGCCCTTCAAGCAAGTCTCAGCCCAGGTAATCCCCGGCGCAGGTGCACAAGGGCTGCGAAGTTGAAAAATAGTAGTAGTGCGTCGCTGGATTCGATAAGTCGATGGAATATTGGTCGTGGTATTGAGTCAGAGCCACCATACATTAACATATTTAATGGTACTCGAGCAGCGCTCGCACCGGCAACGAGACGGACATCGTGGAACATCGATGCGTTTGTGTGTACGCGCGCGCGCGCACGCTTCTCTCTCCGTTTCTCCTCGTCTCTCTTGCTTCTTCTCTCTCTTTCTCTCTCTCCCTCTCTCACGCTGTTTCTCTCTCCGGTTAACTAGGCGGCAGTGTCGCTAGCGCGGGTCGACTGGTGTGCACGTGCACCGATATGCACAGGAACGCACACACGGAGAGACGCATGCGCAAACTATGCACTCGACGAGTCATTGACCCGCGTATAAAACACTCACACGAGCATGTTAGCACCTACACAAACCGGCGAAACGCGCGCAAGCTCGCTCACAGACCGCTACACTGTGCACCGCGAAGTGCACCGTTTTCTGGACAAAAATCCACTGTTTTTCTCGCCTTTCTAATCGAGGCATCCAATCAACGGGACTCTCGGGTGCGTCGAATATGAAAATCATCATCTTTTCATTCAAGAGTCGTCGCGGCCTTGGAATTAATTGCAAGAAGATTTACACGAAACCTCGTGGCGCGGTACATCTCCGAACAACGAGATCCGAAAAGTATATAAACCGATTGTACACGTCATATCGGATACATTGCGATACGGTCTCCTTAAGCTGCAAACTAGTAGAAATTGCAATCGCAAGCCCTTAAACATTTTTCCATTCTCATTCTAAAATCAGATCAGTTTTCGAAATTTGATCGGTTTTCATAGGAATGCATGATTTTGAGTTTTAGGTATACGAAGAATTTGAATAGAATCGAATGGGAACGATTTGTTGATATCGGAGAATGACTTTTCCAATTTGTTGTGGAAGAGCGACGGCACAGTGCACCGAACGGCAGGCTGCAACCGCTGCCGGTGCACTGCACTGCAGTTGCAGCGTTGCACAACGCGGGATCGTGTGTTCGCGGGGATTGTGTTCCCCGCTGGTTATTATTATTACGTGCAGAGAGACAGAGGGAGAGAGGGAGAAAGGGAGAGAGAGAGAGAAAGGGAGAGAGCAAGAGAGAGACGCGAAAAGCGCGTGCCCGCGCTTGGGAAACTCTTCGTGCAGAGCGGCGAGCTTCGGAGGACAGGTCCTCCGACTTCTTTTTGCTTTTCTGCCCCATGTATCGTTCCTCTTTCTTTTTCTCTTTCTGCTTTCGCTTCTGGGACTACTCTCGCGGTCCTCGTCTTCGTCTTCTGCTTCTGCTTCTTCGCCGAGTCGTTGACTTCGTCCTCTCCGCGATCGATATTTTAACCTTCGAATCAAATTATTTCATTCGGACCACTCCGCTCCGGCTGCCGCCGCGCCGCCTCCTCTCTCGAGATCTCTCTCGATCTCTGTTTCTCTCGATCTTGATCTCGCGCTCGATCTCGCACTCGATCTCTCGCGAGCTTGGCCACCGTTGCTACGTGCCGGAACAATTATTTTTAACGTGCCGCTGCGACCACGATTATTGGACCACGGCTCTTTTCGCGTTTACTGCGTAACGAGACTGCGTTCGATCTTCAATCATTGAAATGATGAAACGCTCTCAACACATTTTTTAGAATTCGTACAATGTACAAACTTTTTCTGAAATGATTATTTATTTCTCTGACATACAGCTCAGTCGTGGAAAAGCCTATTGGTAGGTTTCCGGTAGACAAAGTGTTAAAATAATAGTTTTATTAGTCTGATTGTGTTATACAGCGTGGATCACAAAGCGCGATCAGCTTAGATCACTGGTTCTTAACCGGTGTTTCGTGAAATGCCGCGAAATATATTAGATATATTTAATAACATATTTTCTGAAATATATTTATTCCCACGCGGGATGTTTTTGTTTGTCTTTTGGATCATTAATTTTGGTCTTCCGCAAATTTTTCATGTAATCGAAAGTGTTCCTTGACTTCAAAAAGGTTAAGAACCGCTGGCTCAGAGCTTAGATTATTCTGCTGTTGGTGGGTTAGATCGGAAGTTTTTTAGCTAAAGTAACATGGTTCAAAGAGAGCTTTAAAATGATTGTACCAAATTTTTTGTCAACTGTTTTAGCCAGAGTTATCAAGTTTACCTTCAGTTTTTTATTGGTAAAAGCACCATTTTTTTTAGACTCGTAACAAATACTATTTGTAAATCTAAAACGATCAAAAATCAATCTCTTAAACTTTTAGATACCACTTTGAGCATCGATTCAATTAAGGTGAATGATGTTTTCTTATTGTTTCTTTGGTTTAGATGAAGAAGGAATGCTTTGTGTGGTGCTTGCCGAAATCTTGTTGGTTGCAGGAAAATTGTAGGTTTACCTATAAAAAAAACTGAAGGTGACCATGATCGCTCTAGAAATGAAGGGTTGACAGAAAATTTGGTATAATTACCTTAAAGCTGTCCTTGAATAATGTTATTTTAGCTAAAAATAAGCCCGCCCTGTACAGTCACTTTCATATTCCGCAATCGTCACCAGATGTTTTGCAAATTGATGGATTTTCTTCCAAAAATCAGATACGAACTTTCGCAATCATCGAATGATCGAAGACCGAGGAAAGAACTATTGCGATGTTAATAGACGGATAAAAATGGAACAGTGTCAACTTCTTTTCACGCTATCACCGTTTCCTGTATCACCCGTTTATTTTAGTCGTAAATGCATAAAATCCACAGTCTATTAACCTTTAGATGGCCGGAGCGCGGTCACTATAGTGGCCCAAGGTAGACAGCTATTTAATGTTGCATGTATAATTTTTCAAAATCTCCAACATTTGCCGAGTCGTTCAGGGACGGACTGACTGCTATAACGAAGTTAAAGACTTTGAGGAACATGTCACCAATGGTCTTGATTAATAAAATTGTACGCGCACATACGATTTATTAATGTATTTCTTAATTAGCGATCGAACAGAATAAATGAAACGTTATATTAAGAACGTCAGAAAGAAATATGTGTAAAAAAAATAGTAAATAAAGCTGTAAACGGTCTCGAACAACATTAATTTTATAATTATTGAGCTTTCTATCGATCGTATTTGTTGTTAATAAAATTGTTAATGCTCTCGGCGCAAGGGTTCGATCTTTTTTTTTTGTTTGCCTAATTTACTCTCCTAATTTACTGTATTACAACAGTTTGTAATATTTTACAAAGCAATTTTGCAAATTACTAAACTAATTCCGACGTTTCGATCAACATTCAGATCATCTTCAAGGGTTACTAGAATTGCGTCTGTGAAAATTTTTTTTTAACAAATTAAAAATATTTTGAAATTTAAGAATACAAAACAGAGAAAGGGAAAAATGCTGGTAATAAAATTACTCGCTAGCTTCGTGATGAAAATTAATAAAAAAAAATTATTCACAGACACATTTCTAGTAGTTCTTACTTTAGTCGTTTGCAAAATTGCTTTGTAAATTAAGTAACAAATGATCGAACCCTTGCGCCGAAAGAATCAACAATTTTATTAATTTTATAGTCGTGAAAAAGGTCCGCTGCTCGAGGGCGAATTAGATCGGCTGAACAAGGCAAGGCGAGGTAAGTTCGGTTCATCGAATTTGTTTAGAAAAATGTAAATTTTCGAAGAGTTTCGCGACTAATTTTACGTCGAAGCAGCGCGTCTCTCCAACGAGCGCGAATTCTCGCGGCGAGAACCATGTGTCCCATTTGCGAAAACATGGCCGATTAAGGAATTGCGCGGCCGGGGTTAACCGCCGCGACTCAGCTTTAATTGGTGGTGAACGTAACGCTTCTGTGGCGCTCTAACTCTATTATTTCAATATCTATCGCGCGCCAGAATACCACCAGCCGCTACTCGACAACAACAAACAACAAACCAGCTCTACGAAAACTAGTCGGAACCGGTCGACGTCATTATTCGAGACTCAATTAAATCCGGGAGATTGTGGGAAGAGGTTGCGAAACGAGTAGACGGTTACATTGCTCCATCATTTTTCTGGGTACGTCTCAAATATCACGAAGAATCCCACGAAAGGCAATTTAGCCAACCACGCGTCACTAACCTGTCGCAAACACGACGGTCGAGATACTCGAATTTTCGGATTCGTTCGAATGTTCCGAAAGTGAGCGCATCCCTCGTGTGTTTAAACATTGTTCAACACGTTTAAGGGTTTACGATACAATAAAAATATATACTATTGTATTCGGGAGTATCTATAAAATCGTTCTGCGTAAGAATCATTCGTGTAGCTTGTGTGGTTTGAGCGGAAAAAATTCTCAGAGCTCAAAATACCACGTTTTCGTCAAAAGCGTCCTTTCCTTGTGTTTAAACGTTCAAGCAAATCGAACGGTTCGTAGTAGAACAAAAGAATATACCATTCTATTCGGGAGAATCTACAGAATCGATCTATGTAAAAATCGTTCGCGTCCAGCTTTCGCAGTTTTGCAGAAATAATTTTGAAATCTAAAGTTGGACAGTGTAATGGTCACACCTCCGGGTGACAATCTCAGTCGCGATTTTCGAGAGATTTCGCGGGCAATCGATGAGAGAGAAAAAGAGAAAGAGAGAAAGAGAGAAGTGGGCCTGGTAAGAAGCCAGGGGGACCAGGGGGACCAGGAGGACAGGGGCCCACACGAAAACGGCCGCGCGGAGCAGCAGTATAGTTGTTGACTCGCTGACTGACTAAACTAATGACATCGTTACTGACTGGCCTGGCCTTATGCTGCCCTCTCGCTCATTCTCCTCTCTCTTTCTCTCTGTTAGTGCCCCCTCTCTTTTTCTCCGCGACTCTCGTTCACCGTCGGGACACAGTGTGCAGCACACGAACGCAGCTGCACACCGATGCACTTTCACGCGGCCGCGCATTGAGCACAGACTGCGATCACTGCCGGAGTTCAACGATCCATCGACTCGTCCCTCCTTCTGTCCTCTCCCGCCACCCTTCGACGCAAAACCGAGCCCCCTCCACGCCGAAAGCGAACACTCCGTGTCTCTCGCGAACTTTTCGTGCCTGTTTCGGCCCTCCCCGATCTACCTTCCACTTCCGAGGGCTTGGACACAGATCCGCAACCCCTGAAAACGCAGCCTCGCGTTCCCCTAACGACATTTTTCCTTTTCACCCTTCACCGGATAGCTGTTTCGTGGCTGACCCCCTTACCAACAGACAACAAAAAATTAATCAAACTGAACTTCGGACTAAACCTGCTACCGCCGAATTCATGTTTTTTCTTTTATAATTATTAACCCTTTATGTCGATGCTAATTTTACTTGAAAATCAAAACATTTCTTCCGATCTAGTATAATTTCATTGTATATGATTTTTTTCTTTTGATGGATATGAAATTCATATAGTGCCTCGCACACCCACATACAGTACATACATATGTAGTAATGGGATCGCTGGACCGCGGATCTTTATGTAAAATAAAAAATGTTTGCACTGATTGCAAGACACGGGAGCCAAATAAAAATTTCAATCTTCTTTTAATTATCTTGTTAAGGTGAAACTAATACACTGGTGGCCTTAAACTTTTTAATACCTCCACTGTTTTAATTTGTACGTGCCCATTTTTGTCGCAAATGCATAAAATCCGCAGTCTACTGATTAAATACCAACATATTTAATAATGTAAACAATATTATGAATAATCGTATAACAATTTTTAAAATTATAAAAAAACTTCTATGGGTAACGATTCGATGTTTGTCCAAAGCACATATCGTGACATTGCAGGAAATCTAAATAAGTTAAATTCAGTCACTTTTAATGCTTGATAGGTTCAGTGTTAACCCTTATAGATTTCTCACAGTCAAAATTCATCGACTTACTATTTTCACATACTGTAAAACGTTTGATTCCTTTATGTCCATGCAATGAGATCTATTTCTTTAAAATGTGACGTTATAAATGAAACATAATTTGTTAATTTAAAGTGTAGAACAAACATGGGTGACTTATTATCCTAGTCTCTTCGATGCAACTATTCTTGAGGAGCGTATGAGGGTTAAACAGTGATTCGAGTGTTAGATTGAATTAAAACCGTGAGATGTTCGAAATCTTCATCGAGAGTCCGACTCGATATCTGGCTACAACAGGTGTGTAGTCATAAATTCGATGCACTAAACACATTCGAAACAGGGTGTAAAGAGGGAGGTGCAGTTTCGAGCTATTATTAACCCTTTGCGGACGAATCTCGCGATCAGGCTTTCGCTGAATAGCGTCAAACGTGTCAGGACTGCGTGTCTGCGATAAAACCGACAATTTCGCAAGCATCGGATACCAACAACAGTTTCTCTTTAACAGACTGTTTACAGATTATTCGATAAATTTTCTCGAATCTACGATTCGCAGCGAAATGTTTCTTAACGCATTGTCTACCGGCGATTATTTCGTAATTGTTGAAAACCGCTATGTTCCATGTTTATAGATTTTTAATAAGTCCAGAAGCCGGACATTAAATAAACAATCCGCTTCGAGTGCCAATCCAGCGGCATCAAAAATTCCCATGATAGGTTAAATTGTACAACGATTGACACCCTGAGCCAAAATCGTAGTAAAAATCTTTTTATCTTTTTCTGAAATGTTTAAACGAGCTTAACTTTCCATTATTATAAGCTAATAGAGATTTTTCAGCAAAATCAAACAGTTTTACGAGTCATAAATCTTTTATTATAAAATATATTCAGTGAATAGCAATCGAAAGACAAATAGTAAAGTAATTGGCACATTTGCTAACAGTCGTATGTGAAACTCTGTTACGCAAAAACTTACAACGTTGCTTTGAGATATAAATAAAAAGCAATAAAAAAATGATTTTCTATACAAGGAATTCTTGATATTTATCGATTAAATCAAAAGTGCCGATAACTACTGCAGTGCCAGCAATAGTACAGTTTAGCCTAAATAAAAATTGAAAAGTCAAGATACATCGCACTAAGAATACTCGTTCAATCTTTAAATATCTGTAGATCATAAATGCATAAAATCTGCAGTCTAATAATTGTTTTCTGGGAATCGAGCGTTCCCGTTGAGGAAACGCGTATTTTATCGTTCTGCGAGCGACAACATTGCCAACTCTTGTGCCAAAAGAGTTCGTCTATTATTTTTAGTAGGATTAATAGAGCCTACAGGAGAAAATATTTTCGGAAAAGTGAAAGAATCCGATGTTGAGGGCCTGAGCAAGATTCGTCGTTTTCTAAGCAGTGATCACAGTAGCCGAAGATGATCTTCTGGTTGTATTTTCGAGCGAGATAAGGGCCGACCGCGACTTATCTGTCGAAATGTCCTCATTCCGTTTCATCAGCCACGTTCCATAGACGCGCCGTTATGCTAATCGTTTTAACGGCCAATAAAATATTACTCGTCGGTGACGGAGTCCAGGCTTCTACGCGACGGAATTCGCATTTTCTGCTATGTTCCATTTACATATCTTCTATTTCCATTCTGTTAAAAAGACGCTGAAAAATTGTCGTTTATATATTAATCCTAAACAAAGTAATTTTTTCTAAGATTTATCTCAAGATTATCTATCGAAATAATCGTTATTTACATAATATCCATACATCTATTCATTACAAATGGAAAGTAACTTATATAAAACTCTAGAAGATTATATAAAGTGTTCAAGTTGGACAGTCGTTAAAGGCCAGATTACAATGTATATATATACATTGAAATATTAACAAATAATAACGATAATAATATAATGGAAACATTGTCTGCTCGAAGAATTAATCATATTAATCGTATCGATTGTCCCTCTCTCCATATGCAAATCAATTTCGACGTACCTGAACGTGTATTGAGATCTGGAACAGGATTTCAAACACTTAAACCCAGATCTACATATGGATTAATTAATCCAATAAATCGCATTATTGCAGACTCTAGCACTCTCTATAATCGTATTAATTTTTTTAGTAGGTCATTTCAAACATTAAAAGACAATTACGTAGGATTATTGGTTAATGAAATTGTTGATGCTTCCGGCGCGAGGGTTCGATCATCTGTTACTTAATTTGCAAAGGAATTTTGCAAATTACTAAAGTAATTCCGACGTATCGATCTTCGTTGAGATCATCTTTGTAAATTAAGTAACAAATGATCGAACCCTTGCGTCGAAGGCATTAACAATTTTATTAACAACAAATACGATCGATGGAAAGCTATAATTATTGGATAATATCATACTTTTGTACCATGAGTTTTTGTGCATGTCCCTTCTTTGTTATGTTACGTAAAGTCTTTTTTCCTGTAAGAGGGCTCCGATCCATTTATAAATAAATATATAAACAAATAAATAATGAACATTGCAATGTTTCGCGTTCTATTTGTTGGAGCACGCGATTGTTCGTTGCACGAACGTGAAAAATACAGGAGGGTTTAGCATAACTTTGGTAATTTGACGGTGCGTGTGCTCGCAAAAGTACGCGGCCGCCATCGTGCGCGTGCAGTGCGTGTGGTCGCTCGAACACCGTCGAAAGTGAGAGTTCCACGGGACTCGCACACAGAACCGTGTCACGCACACGCATTGCCACGCGGTTTGCACACGAAGAAAACCGCCGGCGTCGTTCAGCGATGGGATGGAGTACCTTGCAAGTAGATTCGAGCCTCGAATGATTCGATCCGAATCTCTAGAAATATTTCAAAAAATCGTAACAACACATCCAAGCTACTTCATCGCGACCATTGTTACGTGACGGAGCGCATCGCCTTATCGTCAACTTATCTCGTAGATTTCGTATTATCTTCTTAGAACGAAGATCAATACTTCATGATTAACCATTGTAAAATGGTGAAGTGCATCGCCTTACAACCATTTTATAATGGTGGAACGCGTCACCTTAAATCTGCTGTAGATTTCATGCATTTATGACAAGAATAACTTGGTGAAAATCAATACAGCAGAAACATTAAAATAATTTAAGGACGTTGATCAAAATGTATCACTTTTCTCAATAATTTGGACAGAAGTTGATATTCCTAAATTCTTTTAATGCTTAAATTCATCGACATGAACACATCAAGCTGCGGATCTTTATACGAAATAAAAATGTTCTGCATCGATTGTGGGAAGCAGGAGTAAGATAAAATTGTCGCATTAAATTTTTCTAATCTTTCACTGTTTTGTATTTCACCCAGCCAATTCCTTCATAAATGCGTAAATGCAGTCTACCCGTTACTAGACTGCGGATTTTATGCATTTATGATAAAAATGGCTACGCACAATTTAAACCAGCGGTCATATTAAAAGATTTAAGGACATCGGTGTATTAGTTTCAGTTTAACAGGATAATCAAATGATGAAAGAAATTTTTATTTCGCGCCTGTGACTTGCAAACAACGCGAACATTTTCTATTTTGAATAGAGATCGAAGCTGACGAAATAAATTCTGGTTACCGAGATTGCTTCGGATTCCTCGCGATACATATTGAACTTGATCCCATCCCTACCGATCGTCTCTCCTCTATTAGCGAGGCAGTTCTATGTGTTTGCTCGCGCGAGAACAATCGCTCTCGAGAAACCAAATGAGAAAGACGAGAGGAGAAGAGAGAGAAAGAGAGAGAGAGAGATCGTACGGGACATGTGGGTGCACGTGTACGCAATCGACCGAGAACCGCATCCGCGAGAAGGATGCGGCCAATGCATCGATGCAGTTTCGTTCGACGACTGGAATGTCCGGTGCGCAAGCTTTATCGAGCCGGCCGATCGTGTATCCGATCCGAAACCGCGTGGGCGTCGGTATGCTAAATAGACAACGGTGTCCTAGTAACGCTGTGCGTCGGTGTGCCAGTTACAGAGCACACCCTTCTCCTCTGCAACCCCTGCAGGATCGATCATCGATCGAACTCTCCTATGTATCGATTCCCCAGCAGCTTGTGCTCTCTTTCGAATCGAATTCGTTTGCTCGCATCGCGAGGGCACTACCGCGGTGCACAGTGGGATCGCGGCTTCGAAAATCTGGCAGAAACTCGAAATATGGGAATTCAAGAATTCATGATTATCCGTCGGTAAGTTACAGTTAAGTATATGCTCTCGTAAAATCAGTAAAAAATAACAATGCTGAAAGGCCAAGTTCGGTGTCATTTGAGTTCAAAATTGGTTATTGCTATTCAGCTTATGGAGTGAAAAATAGATGTTCCGGTAAGTATATTTTAGTTAACGTCAATACGAATTCAACGATCTACACGATCATGTAGGTCATGATTCGGATCATTGGTTGGATGATGCTTTGGCGAAGTTTAACCCTTCGCAATTAAATGACGACTCTCTACAAACAGTGCGATGTCTCTCTCACGCGGGTGATGGAATTATTAGTCAGATTTGTAAATGCATTTTTGCGTTAACGTATTGAGCGTAGCGAGTTTAGTTAGAATCCGATAAAATTTTGAAAGAGCGATACGTCTTAGCACGATACGTCTCGAGTTTCAATTTTTTGTAATCTTTGATACTGCCGGATCGGCACTCAAATCGAATTGTTTATAAAAATGTTCTAGTTCGGATAAAATGTTGGGCTTCTGTGCTTATCGAGAACCTTCTATATTATGACCTTGATGTTAAAATAGTTAATGTTAAAATAGTTTTATCCGACTTTTCCGGCCAAATACCTGGCAATGCGACAGAGGGTTAAAATGAACTTAAAATAAAGTTAAAATGAAACCCAAAATCGAAGTTTGCGATAATCTGTAAGATTGAGATCCAGAGCAGAGTGTGCTTCAACTGGAAGGTCTGATCTAGACGGTATAAGACGGTATGGTGGAGAAAGGTCGTGCACGAAAGGAGCTCGTATAAATTTTTTCTCCATCGATCTGGGAACGTGGCCCACCCTCGCCGAAGCTACCACCGTCGTTAAAACAGCTGTCGCGCGTGTTATGAGACAGCTTGTAGACGTTTTGTCGAACGAGATCCCCCCGAAAGTCGTTGTTAACGTCTACTCTCGACGACGACTCTGCGAAACGGCCTGGGCTGGGCCGTCGAGGGACCGAAAGGGGGACCGAAAGGGAGACACCGAAGGCAGACCTAAGGGGGGGGAAGTGATAGAATTTAATGCCCACGATGCGTCGTTTGATAAGATGGGCAATATATGTGCAATCATGGTGGTTATCGAGTCGTTACCACCGCGCCGAGCTGACCTTTAAGCGCGGGGGTCAATTCTGGACTGTGTTCCTCCGCCGTGTCCTCTCCCCAAGCCCCTAACCCGGCTTCACGTACCAACATAGTTATTTTCTCATAACCGAGCGCGAGCGGACCAATTGACGCGCCTCCCTGAATTCCGTCACACTTTCGCCCGTCACGATTTTCGTGTGCTACGACGCCCACTCATGGGATCAAGTTCACTATGCGTTTACCGGTACGAAACAATTTCTGTCACCGAGTCTCGTCTCGCGAATTTTCGTCTCCGTTCAAAGGCAGCGACATCGGCTGTCGAGACCTAATGGCTGTCGAGACGCCAGGTGGATGCGGGTCTGATTGCCTATTATTAGACCGCGGATTTTTATGCAAAATAAAAATTGCACTTGATTAATTGCAAGATACCGGAGCTATCGAGTTGTTGTACGCAAAATGTCAGATTTTAAAATGCAAGCGTTATGCAGCATTTCGATCAAGTGTCGCTTTGAAGCGCGCAGCTGATCTTAGACCCTGTCTTCAATTTTCATGTAAATATATCATTTTACTTTTAAATCGATTTTATTTTAACGTCAATGCGACTGCACACTTTTCGTACGAGTGGACAAATTTTTGCAGTACAGTGCGTTGCGAAGAAGTCTCGGTAGTACAATATCTCTGTTAAGTGCAACCGAAACGAATTTCGGGAACGGGAATTTCGGGATGAGGAACGCCGAAAGCTTCGTTTATCGCGCGACTAATAAGGAAAGGGAGGATCTCCGGATTTTATTTCTGCTGAAAATCGTTTTGCGCCCTGTTTCCAAGGCACGGTGTCGTAAAAAGATGGGGATCGAAGATGGCTCGAAAATGAATTTCTTTGAAAGAACACGGAGTGGAGTTTTACGAGTTCGATGCACCGGCGAGGAGATCTGCCTTGCTTAATTGAACGCTCAACGGTGGAATACGCATTTTGCATGGATTTTTATTGCGTGGCCCCACCTCTCTACGCCTTATCGAGCGGGCAGTTCGAGATAGGTAAGAGAGCACTGTCTCTGTCTTTCTCTTCTGTTGCTCTCGAGGGACAGCTGTGTTTGGCTTCGATCGCGAGGACGAATGAAGAGTCGCCGAAAATAATCCAACGACAAGCTTGAATGCGAAACGGCTAAATAAATGCAAATTCGCTGGTCAACGACGACTTCCTTCCTACGGACGCCTCCGCGGCTCCACGAAACCCTACTCTGCATCACCTCTCTCTCGCGAATAGTTGCTAAGAAGCGTGCAAAATTTTGTGTCGGCGCAAAAATTCATTTTTCCAGTCGGTCTCTCGATCGAAAAATGAAACTTGCAAGTTCCAGCTGTGAAAATGAATATTTACGACAAGACGAGAGGCAGCTAACATCTCACCGGTGGCGTATGTACCTGGCACTGACTTTCAGGAATATTTAGAAATTGATTATTGAATAAAATTTTTACTTTGCGCAAAGATCCACAGTCTAGTAATGACGAGACGAGGTCAACCTCTCACCGATAGTGTTTGTACCTGGCACCGACTTCGGTGAAAATTTACAAATTGATTATTTAATAAAATTTTTACTTTGCGCAAAGGTCCACAGTTTATTAATGATGAGACGAGGTTAACCTCTCACCGATGGTGTTTGTACCTGGCACTGACTTCGAGGAATATTTACAAATTAAGTATTGAATAAAATTTTTACTTTACGCAAAGATCCACAGTCTAGTAATAATGAGACGAGGTTAACCTCTCACCGATGGCGTCTGTACCTGACACTGACTTCGGTGAATATTTTCAAATTGATTATTGAATAAAATTTTTACTTTTCGCAAAGATCCACAGTCTAGTAATGATGAGGCGAGGTTAACCTCTCACCGATGGCGTTTGTACCTGGCACTGACTTCGAGGAATATTTACAAATTGATTATTGAATGAAATTCTTATTTTGCGCAAAGATCCACAGTCTAGTAATGATGAGGCGAGGTTAACCTCTCACCGATGGTGTTTGTACCTGGCACTGATTTCGAGGAATATTTACAAATTGATTATTGAATAAAATTCTTAGTTTGCGCATAGATTCACAGTTTAGTAATGATGAGACGAGGTTAACCTCTCACCAATGGTGTTTGTACCTGGCACTGACTTCGAGGAATATTTACAAATTAAGTATTGAATACAATTTTTACTTTACGCAAAGATCCACAGTCTAGTAATAATGAGACGAGGTTAACCTCTCACCGATGGCGTCTGTACCTGACACTGACTTCGGTGAATATTTTCAAATTGATTATTGAATAAAATTTTTACTTTTCGCAAAGATCCACAGTCTAGTAATGCCAATCCATCGTCGTCCCTAAAAAATAAATACCAAAACTATCTATTACTAAATGAATGTGCCAAGAACGTTTCATTTAAATTGCAAGGTCTCGAAAATTAGGGCATCAGCGATCAAATCAATTTATCCAATTCAATTGATTCTTCCAGAGTTCCGTTTATGCGTTCGATAATCATAAAATAGAGAATCTCGAATGGTCGTTTAGACTCTGCCCATAAAAATGAATTTTTAATTCAGACCATCGTCTATAGAACCGTTCGGACTTCGGATTCTTTGATCGAGGGTCACCCCGTATATTAACGGAGCCAATAAAATCGTGCAAACTTCATTTCACGGACAACAGTCCCCGTCCGAATGCTGCAAAAAGGCGTGGCGATGTGTGCAGAATTTTAAGGCGATAAGGCGCGACGGGCCGCGATAACCGAATGAAAATCCTCGTGGATCAGCCTTGTCCCCTAAATCTCGCGGCCGTAATCGACTCGTAAATCGCGCGGGCTCTTTTCATTGAAAACAATCTTGGGACACCCCACACATGTGGTCATCTCGTTGATTTATCGAGCCGAAAAATAGTTAATCGCTCGCTGCCGATCAACCGAGTCCTGTGTCAGAAAATGCTGCGAACAGAGCTCCCTAGGTATAAAGGTCTCGTTAACGCTAGGTTTACGCAGCACTAATAGCGACTATTTGACAATACTTTATAGAAATAACAAGATTATTATTTTCTAAATAATATCTCGTAATAATGTCTCGTAAACCTGTGCGGACATGTGTGGTAAGAATGAGAAAGAAACAGAATGTGTGTGATTGTGAGGCAACACGTGTGAAACGAAGAAACAAGTGTGAACGAGAGAGCGTTTTGTTTGGAAAATTTGTCAGTGGTTAATTGAACATCCTTTATGTTACACGTAATGCTTTTTGAAAATATATGGTGCGTTAATAAACATTGATAATTCTATCCGCTGCTTTGTACAAAACCTAGTGTCGAGAGCAGTTTAGATATTCTTAGTTATCTCGATTTAGGGAGAAATTTTCGGTCCAAATCATTTTCCAAGTGAAACCCTTGAAACAGTTGATTCTTATTAGGGTCGACAGACATCATGGCGAATCCACGTTGCATACACGGTTACGTAGGAGTGTCGAAGGATGCAGGATCACGGGAAAAGCGAGGAAAGCTGTCCCGTTTCGAGGAGCTGCGACACGGTGATACAGAGCGCGTAACGCGCGTCTCGGCATCGAGAGCTCTAAGGCTATTTCTGTACGGGCGCGAGGCGGTCTCCGGCATGTAAGAGCCTCTGTATAGGTATATAAACAGGGTACAGAGATCGCCGGCAGCCAAGTGTCTCCGAAGCTGCCCGAAAGAACCGTGGTGCGCGCGTTCACCCAACGGAAACGCGGAAAAATCGATCGAAATTACGATTTCTCACCCTCTACTAACGAACCTCGGTCAAGCTAATTGATATGTTCAGTGGCATTCGTGACAATCATTTTCAAGTAGTCCCACAAAGCGCCAGACCTCCTTCCGATGTTCAACGTGTATCGAGAAAAATGAAATTTTAATGTCCGTCTTCTGCTTCTGACGATTGACCAATTTTTTTCGATGTTTCATAAAAATCCGCAATCCACTCGTGATGCTTCGAAAATATAGTAGAGAGATTTTCATCTATGAATTGAAAAATTAACCAAGCTACGGGAAAATACGAACTGGAGGTTGCGTCTACAAGAAATCGTCAACAGCGAAGACTGTATCATCCCGAGCCGTGAAATTCGTTAGAAATCCCTAGCGACTTGGTTGGTCAGGAGTTTGAAAAATTTGCGAAAACGCAAAAGTGCATCGGACGGGGTTGCCGATAGCAATGGGAGGAACTATCGGGCAGCGGTGGCGTCCCGATCGATTTATCCGACAGAAATAAATCGTGGGTCGGGCAGAGAGCGTTAGCTTCTCGCTAGCTCGTTCGCTAGCTCGCGGAGCTGTTCTATCCGGCCTAATGAGCCCGGGATCGCGGGAACATCGCATCTCCGGTCTCGTAAACAAACGTTTTACGATCTCGCCGGGCGTATGCATCATCGACGGAACTTTTAATAGTCGGCCGTCGGCCGTCGGCGTCGTTGCAATAATCGTGTCAGCGGGAACGTTTATTGCCTCCAGCTGGGCAGCTTTTGGAAACTGGTCGGGAGGCTCTCGTTCGTCGCGCAATCCGCATGGAGACGTCTATCGCGACGAACGGAGAAGACCGGCCGTTTACGAGCGGTTTTACAAGCACCCGCGGACGATCCGCTCCGAAAAATGCGACCCCGTCGAATCATCTAACGCGTTTCCACGGTCTGTAACACGGCTTCATCGTTTAGAATGATTTTCCACAGGCTACGGTCCGATCTATCGCTTCGAACATCGTTTTCCGGCTTCCAACCGCGCGTTGCTCGCTTCGGAACCGTGTCTGGTTGCTCTAGAGTGCACATTCCTCTCGACACGATATCGTGAAGCGGGTCACGAAAGTTTTTCAATATTGTATTGCTCGCACCGACCATACTTCGATCTCTTTGTTTCATTTCCAAAAACCTGTCTGAAAATTGTTGAGTATGGGGATAAGTGTCCGTCGTTTTTTGTCGAATAGAAGCTCTTTATTCCGAAATACAAATGGAAAGTGTATTCGTTCAAATTATGCACCATCGACGTCTACAACCTTCTTCCACCGTTCAGGTAATAAACGAATTCCTCGAAGAAAAAAATCTGGTTGTTTCGATGCAATCGAGTCAATTTCGGACACTTTCATAGGAAGCGAACCGCTCTCGAGACAGGGCCGAATACATGGAGCGGAACAAGTGGAAATCTGAAGGAGCAATGTCCGGCGAATATCGCGGGTGGGGAAAAATTTTCCAGTTCGCTCCTTCCAAGTATTTCTTGACGGGTTTTGCGACATGTGGCCTAGCGTTGTCGACTAACAGAATCAGCTTGTCGTGCCTGTTGTTGCGTGTAATACGTAACAAACGTAGTTCTTCGAGTGTTTGACGTGGATTATCGTCAAGTAATGCACGCAAATCTGTATCTTCGAATTTTTTTGGCGCACCATCGCGATCTTTGTCCCTTACGTCGAAATCGTGGTGTCTGAACCGTCGAAACCATTTTTTACAAGTTGTATTTGATGGAGCATCGTCCCCGTATATATCCACGAGCAAACGATGCGTTCCCGCGGCACCTTTCTTCAAAACAAAATAATTCAACGTAACTTCCCGCAAATGCTGCTTGCTCGGAACAAAAGTCGACATTTTCGACGCGAAAAATTGACTGCTGTTCACGCTCCAAACAATTGTCGCTAACTGCGTTTTGAAGCTTGGACACATACCTTTCAAAAACATGTACTACGTTCCATCAAATATGCGATCGGTACTTAAATACAACGACATTTGAAAAGGGGCGGTTAACTTATCCCCATATCCAATTCGAATATACACCAGTTTTCACAAAAATTTTAACGTAAGCGGCGAGGGTAATCAATTTTATTCCACGACGAGTATACTCGTCGTGCAAGCTAAGAGGTTAAGTCGTCTGAATTAGGTCATTCTATAAATTGCCGATCGAAGCTCGGCCAAGATCGTTTCCCCAACGGAGTTAGAAGTGTGCAGAATTCGGTAACGAGATCCCCGTTGAACGAATCGATCGAATTACCGAAAGTTTCGCGGAATCGTGGCACAGGACGAACGATTTCGTTGCAGATATGCCGAGCAAGCTGAATGGGAAGGCTCTCGCGATTTACGGATCAGTGCAGTTTTTCGGGTAGCTCGCTCGCCGGTTCGGTGAACCTGTTCCGTTTCTTTTCGAGTCTCGCTCGAAAGCCACCAGGCATTCCCAAACGGGTGGCACAACGCGATCTGTGACCGCCTCTCAATCGTCGTCTCCTTTGATCCTGGGATAGCTATTCGTTTCTGATCATTTTCGTCCGATCGTCAACCTTCTGAATTTTTCGTCTTCCAACAAAAACGAAAATTGAACCGATGAAATCGTTTCCTCGGAAAATGATCATTCATATTCGCGCGTATCGGAACAGGAGCACACGAGTTTACAGTTTACCCTTTGCATTCGAAAATTAAACATTTTTTCCGACTTGGAATAATTTCATTGATTCTTTCCTTTTGATGGATATGAAATTGATATAGTACCTCACGCAATACTTAAATGTTTGGTGATTGGTTAGAAACGAAGATATTTATAATGGTGTACAGAAATTTTTAGTGGTGACCCAGAAGTCACCACTCGAGAGCTAAGGGTTAATTTCAATATGACGGTAAACCAACCACGGCTGACCTGGACAAATCAACGAAATCACAAAATTGTAAAGACAGAATTGCTTGCTTTTCATTATTTATTTCTTTCTTTTCTTTGGTCAAGCATATACATATAAGAATTATATACCGAACAATTTCTCGACAAAATATTTCGATAATTTCACGTAATTTACACGCACCGGTGTCTGTTCGCAAGCGTCCGCCTCTACCGAAGGCAGGAGTACACGGTGCTCTTCGTTTCCGCTTTAATTTCTCGCAGACATCCCGGACACCGGGTACGCTTAAATCGGCCGTTAAACCGGGATGACAGATCGCGAGTCGCAATCGTCGCAAAACCAGACAAAAAAAAAAGACAGAGGAACAACCGGCAGGAGAGCCGAGAGCCGAGAGCCGAAGAAAGCGAATAAAAGAGAAAAGGCTTCGAGTAAAAGAAAATCGAGAGGAAAAATGGAAAAAAAGCTGGGAGGTAGGCGAGCCGAAGAATAATGCGACCCGGTCGAGACTCATTATGATTACGGGGCTAAGCGCAAACAGAGGCAGGATCGGTGTTTGGCCAAAGAAGAAGATACGAAGACGAAGAAGAAGAAGAAGAAGAAGAAGACGAAGTAGAAGAGAAGAAGAAGTAAAAGCAGAAAGGAAATTAGAAGAAGAAGAGGAAGAAGAAGATGGGGAAGAGCCCCCCGAGGTCTCCTCTCTTTTATTCCCGGTGCGTATTCGTATGAACGGGCCAACGACAGAGACCGAATACCAGACGTCAGAGTGGTGGCTCTGGTGCGAATGTAGAGACATCCGATGACCGTATGCAAATCGCATCCTTGACTCGGCGAATGCAAGTACATAACACGGACGTGTACACTCCGTTAGGCGTTGGTGTATATACCTGCGTCAACGGGCCAATGACCGGCGCCGTATTCCTTTCTCTCTCTTCTCCTGTCCATCTCTCTCTATCTCTCTCTTTATTCCTCTCTCCCTTCCAGCTCTGACTCGATGGTTTCGTCTCTGTTCATCGACTGTTCGTCTCGCGACATCCACCTCTTTCTCTCTCTTTCTCTAGGCTTTCTCTGTCGCTCCTCGACTCGGTTCGAGGCGAGGGGCACTCGAAACGAGCAATGGAAACTTTCTCCCTCGTTCGTGATATACAGGGTGGTCCCCGAGCAACTGGAACAGGTCGGTGTCGCCTATTCCACCGCACCGTCGCGATCCAAGAAATCAATGCCACGGACCTGCGAGCCGAACCGTCCCGCGTTTTTTTACTCTTACAATTAGAACCACAAGATAGCATTTTCCTCGCTATCCTCTTCCAATCGCTGCGTTGTCGATCGTCCTGAACGTTTCTAGCCTCCAGCTGGACAGCTTTAGGAAACTGGTCTGGAGGCTCCCGTTCGTCGCGCAATCCGCATGGAGACGTCTGTCACGAGAAATCAATGCCTCGGACCCGCGAGCCGAACTGCCCCGCGTTTTTCCTCTTACAATTAGAGCCACAAGATAGCATTTTCCTCGCCATCATCTTCCAATCGCTGCGTTGCCAGTCGTCCTGTACGTAGCACGAGGATCTTTATACGGAATGGATACGCATCAACCTATCTATGAAAGTCAATTATGTCAAAAAGAAAAATTCTTCGATATCAGATGGACAGAACTCGCAAAAAACTAGTCGGACAATTTTCCCTCTACCCCATCTTTAAGCCACTGGCTAAAAGGCAGTGATCAATGGTAACGACGACCACCACACTTTTGCATGCGTACAGCAAGGTTTCCCACTGTTTAAGGACTGTGTCTCCTAGACAGACGACACTCGCGCGTGACTGCACACAATCACCACAGTACACTCACACACCGCTAGACCACGTAAGCGATACGCGAGATAAAAGATCAATCTAGGGGGCTATTTGCCTCAAAAGTCTTACTTTTACGTTTACGACGCGTAATTCTCATTATTCGGTAGCATGGAGTATTATCACGTATTATCAGGAGTGGAATCCCCGGACCCTTGCAATCTTTGCGTACGCATACGTGGTCTAGCGGTGTGTGAGTGTACTGTGGTGACTGTGTGCAGTCACACGCGAGTGTCGTCTGTCTAGGAGACGCAGTCCTTAAGAAGCACAAGGTGAACGATTACGCCTGAAACCGAGAGAAAAGGTAGTCGAAGTCGCGGACCATCCGAACTCTTCACCCGGACAAATTTCTGATTTTCTTTCTCAAGAAAGCCTCTGTGAAAAGTGCGAGAAATAAAATGTTCCTCCTAAAACCCCGAGATTCCTTCCTCGAACGTCGAACGCCCGACGCGGCGATGGATACGCTTTAAACATTAATAACTATCGCGCATAACTATATAGGGAAAAGTTTTTCCCGAAAATATTACTATTTATAATAAAGCAGTACTATTTCGAACTCAAAAGATATTCCTTATCGAAGACGAGGAAATTTGACAATTTCTCTGCC
Organism: Lasioglossum figueresi; assembly: GCA_028455805.1. NCBI lineage: Eukaryota > Metazoa > Arthropoda > Insecta > Hymenoptera > Halictidae > Lasioglossum > Lasioglossum figueresi. Next base: position 29,166,584 of record CM052200.1, read on the forward strand.
TCTTCGCTGTGCATTATTTTCTTCATGCGATATTTAAATTAATTTTTAATTCCCAGTGTAAATACTTGTCGTAAAGGAATGCTCATCATTTTAAAAGAAGAGCAGAGAAAAATATTAAACAGGTTAGTCAGGACAAGCGTCTCTCTTTGAAGTGTTCGTTACGATTACAATTTTTATTATATTTTATTAATTTCTTTATTTTCGAGGCAGATCGATGTTTAGAAAGCAAAACATACTTTGTACATGTGTGATATGAGAAAGTTCATTTTTCTGCAAAATGTCACTCGATTTTCCAATCCGGACCACCGTGCGCCGCCTCGTTTTCCCGAGGATACGAGCCTCGCTTTTCCCCGTGACTTTTATACCCTGTAACTTACGCCCGTGGAATAGAACCGGCATCGCGAATATTCGTCCCCTCGCCTATATTCCACGTTCGTTTTAAGCGAACACGGTCACCCGGTACGTAGAACCGACCCGTGAAGTGTTAAAGTGGCATTCTCGTTTTCGAGACCGTTTCTGCGCGACATTTTTCGGAATTTTTTCCCGGAAAAATGATTGAACCTTTCGCGTCCGAATTTTGCACACGTATTCATTCCTATTTGCGATACATGTGTGAATTTTTTCAAAAAATTTTTTCAAAATTTCGAGAGTTATTTATTTTTTTATGTGTTCTGAAAAACATTGATCAACGGTTGCCACGTAGTTATGGTCCGAACGAAGAGCAATTCAAAATCTTGATTATTTACAAAATGACGGTGTTACGAAGTAAATCACCGATTTTTTAACATATTTTTCGACCCTACAGGTTAGAGTCGCAGCTGCGAAAAGGAAGGAAAGCTCGAACAGTGAACGAACATGATTTTTCAGACAGTTCCGATAATGGGACAAAGAAATGATTTCAACAAAAGTTAATCAACATTTAGCAGTCTACAGGTTGCAGTACATAAATTTTTTACAAAATATTTATTCTATAAAAAACAAGGTCACCTTTAATTTTTGACAATTAAAAAAAGTATTGTAGCTGATGTCAAAACGAATCCAACAACCTACATTGTTATACCCTTAACGCTAAACCTACCGAGCCTTAAAAGTAACTGGTACATGTTCAACTTATAAACATGACAACATTGATTTTATTCAGACTTTGTGCAGCACCTATTGCGATATGTGCTCCACTAAAGATATCTGTACAATCGTTTCTTACGAAATTATTTTTATTATATCAAAAATCGTAAAATAAAAAATCTCGAACCGGTCATTCTGACCGGTGATGGTAGGTTTAGTGTTAAACTTCCAAATAAACTTCGATTTTAACGAGCTTGATAATGCACTGGCACAATGGCCGTGCGGATTTTATGCTTATATTCCAGAAATGATTAGATGAGGTTTGGGTTACGTCAGACCGTAGAAAGATTAAAATAAATTGCGACTGACCCTGTATTCAACTCATTCAAATTATTCAGAAGAAAAGGATATTTGCATTTGGCTGCTGTGTCAGCACTAAGAATTGCTGTACCATTATTCAAAATATTGTTTACACTATTAAATATGTTGTTATCTAACCAATTACTAAACATTTAAGCATTGTATAAATTCAATTTCATATCCATAAAATGAAAAGAATCAAATAAAATGAAATTATTGTAAGTCGGAAGAAATGTTCGATTTTCGAGTTAAAATAGCTCCGCCCGCAAAATGGTTAACAGTATGTACAGATGTTTACGCATTTATGAGAAAAATGGGTAGGCTTCGTTTGAAACAGCGAAAGCATTAGAAGAATGTAAAAATGCTATTATTGGGTTGGCAAGAAAGTAATTTCGGTATTTCAAGGTAAAATGAAACCGAATTTCTTTATTCAAGCGATGAACTTTAATCAATAAAATATTTACCTGTTTATTCTTTTTGGCAAAAGATCATTGAACAAAAGGGAAATTATCTCATTCCTTCGAGTTCATTGCTCGAATACAAAATTGGGCTCTATTTCACCTTAAAATACCGAAATTACTTTCTTGCCAACCCGCAAAAGGGAAAATATCTTATTCGTTAAAGTTCGTTGCTCGAATGAAAAATTGGGCTCTATTTCACCTTAAAATACCGAAGTTACTTTGTTGCCAACCCAATATATTGTCTATTGTACTGTAACAAAGTTTCGAGACTTTCGGGTTCACCCAATACGTGGAAAAACAAGCTAGCCGAGTAAAAAGGGAGGAAAAAAGCCATACTCTGTTCCTTAAATCAGACCAGCTCTCTCGGCCAGGGCTAGGAATGCAAATGGCTCGTTTAAGACGAATCACGTCGAGATGGGGAATAGCAGGAACCAGAGATAGTGAGAGAGAGGAAGGAAGAGAGAGAGAGAGAGAGAGAGAGAGAGAGAG
>CM052200.1:29169058-29201117 GCA_028455805.1 Lasioglossum figueresi
AGAGAGAGAGAGAGAGAGAGAGAGAGAAAGAGAGAGAGAGAGAGAGAGACGGGTCGTCTGAAAATCACAAGGTGCACGCCGAACAATGCGCGGAGAAGTTGTCTTTTGTTCGAGACGCTTCTTATTCATGGGGTGAAAGACGGGAGACTCGTAGCTCTCCCTCTCTTGTCATCTCTCTCATTTCTCTCTCCCTCTCTCTCTCGTAGACGTGGAACAAATTCATGGTTAATAACTCGTCCGGACGGGACACGTAGACGACGAGCGCACTGCGAGGAATCCAGCGAAATTTGCCTAACCGGGAAACCGTTTCGCGGAGACGACAGTTGCCTGATGGCAGTCGGACAGATGTACAGGATGGTCCATTCTCTCGAGTCCTTCGCAATAGGGGCGAATATTCTCGAGTGGAGATCTCGATACCTTTTCCATTTCCTCCGTTCAACGATATAGAAACGGATATACAAACAGAAAATCATTTCTGAAAAATAATCGGATGAGGTCTACAAATGTGATCCAGAAATTCGAGTGAACACTTCGAAGAAGATTTCGAACGATTCGCGCCTACCGATTTTTCGAAAATTATTGTGATAAGCTGACCCTCGGATGTTATCCACTCATGATAAAAATGAATAGATCAAATAGGAAACAGTACATCAAATTAGTTTAATACCATTTCAAACATATTAAGATTATTAATAAAATTGTTAACGCTTTCGGCGCGAGGGTTCGACCATTTGTTACTAATTTACAAAGCCATTTTGCAAATTACTAAAGTAATTCCGACGTTTCGATATACATTTAGATCTTCAACGGTTACTAGAATTGCGTCCGTGAACAAATTTATTTATTAACCCTTAGCACTCGAGTGACGCCTCTGTGGCGACATTAATCATTGCTGTACTATTAATTAAAATATTGTTTACATTATTAGATCTGTCGGTATCTAATCGATTACTCAACATTTAAGTATTGTATGAAGTGTTACATCAATTTCATATCCACCAAATTTAAAAAATCATACAGAATGGAAATATTCTAGATCGAAAGAAATGTTTAATTTTCCAGTTAAAATAGCTCCGAGTACAAAGGGTTGAAACAAATTAAGAATATTTTGAAATTTAAGAATACATTACAGAGAAAGGGAATAATGCTGGTAATAAACTACTCGCTAGCTTTGTGACGAACAATAATAAATTCGACGTGTCACCGTGTAAACAGTGAACATTAAGCAAGAACATATAAGACCACATTCAGATTATTAAGAGGAGAAATCAATTATATTCTGTGACTCCCTTTTCTGGTAATCGATGTCCGAAATTTGTATTTTGTTCGTTTGTGGAAACGCGAAGGATCGTTTGGTGGAGCCGCTCTCGTCGCGTTTATTTTCTGAGGATTATCGCCCGGCGGCCAAGATTATATTATGTTATACATCCGTGCATAAAATATGGTTGCACCGCGCGTGTTGCACTCGCTTCTTTGTTATCGCGGTTGTTGCCGTCCCAGTTTCTTCGGTCCGATACACGCAGCGCGTTTTCAATACGAACAGCGCGGCAAGCACAATGCTCGACGCCGTTGGAACAATGACACGATTTGTTCGCCGATATCGCACCGAGTCCGACCGTCCTGTCCTGTCCTGTCCTGTGTCACTGCGAAACCGATTGGTTCGACGGTTTTTGTCAGCGGTTTCATAACCGCCGACCGGCCGGTCGGCTACCGCACAGTCGTCCGGGCGGCCGATCTAGCAGTTCATTATAATTTTCGCGCTATTTGGAAGTTTAACCCTTTGCACTCGGAGCTATTTTAATTCGAAAATCAAACGTCTCTTTTCACCTAGAATATTTCCATTCTCTATGATTTTTTAAATTTGGTAGATGTGGAATCGATATAATACCTCATACAATACTTAAATCTTTAGTAATTGATATAATACCTCATACAATACTTAAATCTTTAGTAATTGATTAAATACCGACATATCTAATAGTGTAAACAATATTTTCAATAATGGTACAGCAATTTTTAATAGCGCCTCAGAGGCTCCACTCGAGTGCTAAGGGTTAAGGGTATGACAATGTAGGTCGTTGCACTCGTTTTGACATCAGCTGCAATACTATCAAGCCAAAAATATATTTTTTGTAGAATTAACATTTTGTAAAAACTTTGTAAACCGCTAAATGTTGATTAACTTTTGTTTAAAACATCTTTTTGTCTCATTATCTGAACCCCGTGAAAAATCATGGTTTCAGTATTCATAAAATGTTGAGTTTTAAATGCTTATACAGTTTTTAATAAATCTGATTGAATTAATGGTTTTTGAAGGTGACGGACATTTCGAAAGAATTATGCATTCGATACAGATCAATATCCACTAAAGTATGTGTGACAATTTATACAATAATAATTTCTGACGAAGAACGAAGGTGGAAATGTTTCTTGCGGCATCGTACAAGGAAAAGTATACTGAAAATATTCCAATTGGAAAAAAAGTAAAACTATTTGAAATTGAAAAGATATTCCACGTCAAAAGGAAACAACTTCGTCAACTTTCATTAGTCCATTAAGAATTACTTAATCAATAAACGACGAACTGCAATTCTAAATTTGAGGTATGCATTTTCAAGGTAAAAGAATGCTTTTCATTTAAAACTAAATTTTTTTCGTGATATTAAATAGATTCGGCAGGGTTTATAAAAGAATATTAGTAAATTTTTTCGATTGAAAGTCATATTCACATAATGTTCATTTTTAAATGCTTGGTCTAATTGTAATTTTTATTGCATCTCACTAATATGGAAATTTAAATGCGTTAAATACCGATTAGAGACAAGTCATTTTTTGACCAAATCAACTGCCAGATCGGCCGTCCGGACCACTGTGAGTCGCATTCGTTTCCTCGTCAGACTGGCGAAATGAGAACGGGAGAAGAACGCGCAGATCGGAATAAAAATCGAACGAGAGTTTCTCGAATACGAATTGCATAATGGAAAGAGTCAGATATATCGGAGAGAAGTTCCGCGGTATTTCGCACACACCGAATAGAGTCGGTTCTCAAGTCGTGTGGGGCAGGTCAGGCGTCCTCGGACTCGGGAATGATTCATTTTCGGAATGGGCTTCGTCGGGACATTCGCATGCGAATTGTGTCCGAGGGACTGGCACTTTACAGCCCCCTATCCCCTCCAGCGTCCTCGTCGCCTTTCCTTATTCGCCGGAAAATGAGGAAGCAAGAGGCGCAAAGAAATGTTGCGTTGGATCCACAGTTTGCTTATTCACAGCGTCGAGATACTGTGAAATCTATTCGAAACTATTTCTCTTGGAATTCAGTGCGTCCGTTTAGGCAATAATTTCAGTTTCGAATTCTTTCAAAGTAAAATTTATATCCTTTATTGACAACCGTACTAAAGTAGAGACTCGAATAAGTATTTTAAAATTGTTCAATATTTTTTTCGTTTAAATAGCCCTGGGCATAAACGACCCCAAATTTTATACGATTTTTTTGGGTATGGGATTGAACGAGATTTCGTGCTTTTCGGATCGGAGCATCGAAGCCACTGGGCCGCGTAAATTAAGTCGTACCTTCTCGGTATTAATGTCGGATATTAAAATGTAATGTTCGAGTGTCCAGATAAGTGGAGTATTAAATAAACCTCGACAGATATCGATCCAATCGCACTGTTAAGCTAAATTGGGCATTCCTGCTTCGAGGACTTAATTGGATTAATGTTAACATTTGATTCTGCGAAAGAATCTTGTTCTTAATACGTCGATTCCCCATGTGATCGAATTTATTTTAATTTTTCGAATGCAAAAGATTTAGAGTAGTACCCGTTGCGATCAATTTAGTTTCCCAGTTTCGACATCTCTAATTAAATTATGTTCACTTTGGAGCATATTTTAGAATTGATAACACGATTGACTCGTTGATAACACTTAACGATAGAAGCTACCGATATTAAATGAATCTATATATTTCAACAAAATACAATTACAGTAAAGCCTTCATCTAAGAAAAACCCTCGGGTCCATGCTGTTTCTCAGATCGTATAGTTCTATTATTTTTTTTGTAGCCTCGAAGAGGATATTCGTTTTTCATCCTACGGTTTCCGTTTTCTTAGATCAAGGCTTTAACAATTGTACAATCAAAGATTTTGGTGAAATCAACAGAACAGTGCGCGAGGGGGGTAAAGTGCGAACAGCCAGGACCGAGGAAATTCCTGGGAAATTGAAGCAGGACATCGAGCCTGCCGCGAAGAAAAGTTTCGGATGAACGTTCGAGCGGATAGCATTGTTTATCGGCGACAGGCCAGAGTTCCTTAAAATAGAATAATCATCCGTGGAGGTATTTTCAGCGAAGAAAATCGTTCTCTAACGGAACGATTTAGCCGGGGAAGCGGGTCAGTGTCACTCTCACGGGAGAAATCATTCCCCCGTGCCGTTCGCCTAGCACCGCGCTTCACAAAACTATTAAAATTCCGCGTAATCACAGAGTGTCATCTGCGCTGACCATCGGAGAAACGAATCCAAGGTGCAACCTTCTTCGAGAAAATCAAATTGGTACTCCTTGTTCCGTCGAATTGTCTATAATTTTCCCAATAGCCTAGCCAATCGTCGCGAAAAAGGATGGTTGAGAAATGTTCGCAGCGAACCGGACTCTCGACGAGTCGACGAAAAATTGAGCTGACATTCGAAAAATTCGAGATCGATCCTCTTCGAAATCGCAAGGCTTTGTTTAAGCGCTGCGATCCGATCGACTCCTCCACGCATATAAATCGAACAGTAGCTACGGCGTTCTTGAACCTGCATCGACGGCTATTTCTATGTAACTATGTACTCGCGGCGCGTATCCAGCCTTATAATCAGAAGTCCGGTCGCGTTCGTACAAAGTAACTCGAGCGCGCGGCGTTATTTTCAAGGACCTTCACCTCTCCATTCGGACTATTATCGAAGATCCAGTTTTGATCAAGATAGTGCTCCCGATACATCTTCCAGAGCGTCGATGAGACGCTCCTGCAATCTTCATTTTGTACAGGGTGTATAAAAAGTAATGGTCGTTCGTCCTAGGGAATCTACAGTTCGTAGGTGAATCTACACGCCTGGATCGGTGGAAATTTGTAATAGAAACTTGCCGCAAAATTGTTGTCAAAGTTTGTTTTATACATCAACACCTACTTACTGCTTATCGAGAAGAAAAAGTACGAAAAAGTACGAAAGGAACCATATATCGTAAACAAATATTTATTGAGATATAAGCTGTTCACGTAAAGTCGCGTTATTTTGCAAACGGCTGTGTTCTGCACGGAGAAATATCGTGTAGAGACACTATTTCTTTTTTAATGGTACAAAAGAAATCGAACGTAGAAAAGGACAGCATGTAAACACGGATCGCGCTGTCCTTGCTTGCGTCCGAAACATTCATCGTCAATTAAACCTTTAAATACAGTGAAAATTATATCGTGTTTAGTGTGATTGTAATCAGAAAACTGCCACAAATAAGTTGATGAAAGTCCCATAAAAAAATAATTAAAAATACAGAAGTTTTGTAATTGGATTTTGTAGTGGTTCGCACCGATATCGAGGCAGCTCGAGCTTCACGGCCCCTGCGGCGTTGCTCCTCAGTGGAGGGGGTAGGCCCTTGACAAATTCTGGATAGGCGGTCGCTGAGAAATAACGCGATTTTGCTGTACCTATACCCAAAAGTCTGCTACTGCAGTCCGTCTGAACGTGTCGATGAGACGAAACATAATCGTGTGCGTACCTCGAGGAAAATGAAATTTAATGGGACATTCGTCGGTAGGCTCGTACCGAGTAAATGTCCTGTAAAGATCCTGAATATGTCCATAGAACGTTCGCACGGCACGTCCTATGAACGTGCTACTTTCTAACTGGGACGCATTTGGGACGTATCCGGGACATATGGACGTTATCTGGACGTTCCTAGGACGTACAGAAAATCCGTAGGACGTTCGGATGCTATCTGGGATGATTTATCATACAATTCAGTAGACTGCGGATTTTCTAGATTTATGACGAAAGAAGTGTAGATCAAACGCAGAACAAAATGCTATCGATTGAAAGCCTTGAAAAAATGAATAAATCCGTAGCTTCTATATCCGACAATGAACACGAACATTTTTTATTTGAAAGTTCTGCAAATCAGTAAAGATTTAACACTGAATCTACCACTGCCGGTCAAATGACCGGTCTTACATTATTAATTTTATAATTATTGAAATTATGACGTTGCTTGGATGGAAAATGATTTGATAAGTTTCTTTATCCAAGCACATATTGCGACAAAAATTGCACGAGATCTAAATAAATAAAACCTTGTCATTTTCATCGGCTAAAACATTTTAATCGCATTCGTTGCTCGATAGTTTTAGTGTTAACCCTCTTTAGCTAGGTAACTGGTCGGAACAGTTTCAAGCCTTGAACGATGAAAAGAGGATCGAGAACGGAAACAGGAGAAGACGCGTGTCCCGGGTTAAAAATGTTCGGTTGGGAAAAGTAGCAAGAAGCGAGTCTCGGTCAGGTTTTCCTTCCTTCAGGGCGAATGCAGTCCGTTCTTCGGGTGGTAAGAACGCGAGAGAGTCGAAGACAGCAGAAACAGAAGCAGAAGTAGAAGGCAGAAGCAGACACGCGGCCGGTTCTCGTCGTATCGCCTCGAGTGGGTCACGCATGGGAAACTGGAACGGTCTCATCGAGACCGAGGCGGAAGACTCGATTTTTCACCGGAGGAGAAACCACCGATTTTTCTTTCGATAGACCGTTTCTAGGTTACGGAGGTGCGTAGGCTTCTCTGCCTTGAGCAGATGCTACAACGCCTGCTCGATGGGAACGAGGCGAGGCGCGGCTAGATCGTTAGAAATCCTTTCGCGTCGCGTCTGTTCGTTTTGTCTTCGATTTATTCGGATCGCGAGAAACCCGGACAAGCTCTCGATCCTGTCCACGCGGGTCTCTCGTTCCTTTTTCCTGTCCTGGTATCGGATGGGAAATTGGAGCGCGTGCGCGCCGCAACTCTGGGTCGAGCGGATCATTAGCTGATTGATAGGGAAAAGAGTCGGGAACGCCGCGGCTTAATGGATATTAGACGCGAGACGTTTCCGGGTCCGATGGAAAGCCGTTTATTAGAGACGATAGTGGATTTCGAGGTCGCGGATCTTCGTCGCGGAATCGGTGAAATTTCGCGCTATCGCTTCCTCGAACCCAGATATGCGAATTATCGTTGCTTTGTATACAAGCTGATTCTCGAAACTGGGACAAGTTACTGCTCTTTTTTTAAGTAAAAATATCTTTTCCGTGGATGCACCGATGCACCGATGTACCCGCCAGGTGCAACTGCATCTTATTCTTTAATGCAATCCAATTTTTTGTTAACTACGTATAAAAATGCTAACCCAAGATCATCGAAATGTCAATACTTGACGAGATATTTGTGTCAGAAAGGTACTTTGCTACAAGAAGTATCCTAACTCTCGATATCGATTGTAGGAACTAATGCCGTGTTTACTCTGACATAAAATGTAAAAAATCTCGTGAAATATTGACATGTCGATGACCTTGGTTTAGTACTTTTATATCTTGGATAATGAAAGGGATCAATCGTATAAATTAGCTCCAACTGCAAAGGGGAGATTAAGATCGAATAGAAGCAACTCGCAGTGGATGATTTTAAATCCGATCGATCGTAATTCTGTAGTTTGAGATACTGAAAACAACCGAACGAATAATATGTTAGCATCCAATAATTTCCTGCGAAAGCTGCGTGAGCGCGCGCTCATGGTCGGCCAACTGTTAGGATAATACACGGGTGAATGATTGAATAATTTCGAAGGAAGAGCTCTGTCTTTCAAAATGTGACGAAGCGATGAAAAATTTGAGGGAGCATGAATCGGTTGGTCGGACAGTTCTATAGTCGATGAAGATCTCATGCCCGGCCCTCGTTGCCGAGGATGTTTGCTCTCCGGGGTGCAATTTCCACAGCCGCGTGTGTATGAATAAGAGAAGGCCCATAAGCGGGACAGTGGCCAATGTATCTTTAGACGCGGTGGAATTGCATAAAACGCACGCGAACGGTCCCTTACTCCTTCCCTCGTTCCACGAACGAAGCGAAAAAGAAAGGAGATCGTGTTTTGAATGCGACGCCGCAAGAAGTAACGTCGCACCGCGGCGAGAGAAACCCAGTTATCGAGAGACTTTTATGGAGAGGACAGCTGCACTCGGAGCGGAGCAGAGCGGAGCGAAGCGAAACGGACGCGTTTCTCTCCAATCCATACTGTTTCGATGAATGTTATAATTAGCCGGACAAACCTCAACTGAACTTCGTGAAAAAATAGATGCTCGTTATACGAAGTAATGTCTAGACAATTACTAATAGCCTGCGGATTTTGTATTTATGGCAAAAATGAGTAGGTGCCATTTAAAACTGTGAAAAAGTTAGAATGATCTAATAATACCAATCTCGTGTCTATCAGTTTGTCTCTCTGGCTTCAAGTCTTTCGCAGACAATTTTAATTTTGCATAAAAATCCGCAGTCTAATAATTGATGTCTCTGTGTCGGTATTACTCCCTGAATCTGATTAATCGACAGAAACGCGTTAGCATGTGATACATTTACATTTTATTACATTTCTTAAAATTAATGTTATACTATTTTTTTATATCTTAAAATACAATTTTATGATGGATGCTAACGGCGAAGGTACGTTCGATTATTTTAATTAATTCCGTCAATTATTTTTATCGATCAAGAGGATCGACGAGCTCTGTCGAACGAGGCTCTGACTAATTCCGTCCAGTGAATCACTCGATCGAACTCGATCGCGCTGCGAAACCGATCTATCGAGACTCGCCGGGAATTAGTCGGACATTATCGCTGAATAGTGGATCTTCGTGCAAATGAATGGTTCTAGAGTCTAACTTTTAATCGTTCGATAGATTAGTAGTTAATGATCGTTACGGAGAAACGATGAATTCATTGGATTTATTCAATCTAATCGCGGTTCGAATTTATATTCATTGCATCGATGTCGGTTGCAAGATAATAATTAGACTGTGGTTCTTAGCGCATTTATGGCATCCGAAATTTTTCAAAAAATGCTCCAATGTAAAATTCGATAAAATCTGATACGAGTTTTATTTGTTACAGATCTGGAAAGGCTACCACCACTGAAAATAAGAGATTGTATTTAATTCCACTTTCTTAAACTTTGTCTAGAAAAATTTAAAATCGCATGAACATCCGCAGTCTACCAATAATCAATGTCCCATTTAAATCGTACCGCTCGAATTATCCGCCAAACTATTGACTGGAAAGTTGAATGGTTTCAGTGGGCATGCGATCCAACAGTTATTTGTAAGTCGACATACTTTTACGATAAAAATCGCTAAAAAAAAACTCTGAATAGATCCATTCCGCTAATTGTGACAAACTGCTATTGTAAAATAGCCACTTCTTTGCTTCATAGAGTCAACGTTAAGTGAAAATGGTCGAGAGGAACGAGACGAGACGAAACGAAACGAAACGAAACGGAACGGAACGGTTGCAACGCGACGGTTGTTGCTCCCGTCGCGGAAATTTCGCTTAGAACGCGTAGAAGTGGAACGAGAAAAAGAGCTTGAAGGCCCGCTATCCCAGTTCGTCGTGTCCGACGACGACGACCACGACGACGACGACGACGACGACGACGACGCGACGGTGAGATGAAATCGAGGACGGTGCACGCAGGCAACCATGCCATTAAGTAGATTGAATATTACCCTATATTCGGTAGACGCAATCAATAGCCTAGAAAAATGCGCTATTCTCCTTCGCAGCGTGCCACGGCCTTGAATCCCCTATCAGCTTCGCGTCTAATTTACCGCGGAATGACGAGTATAAAGTGTGCACACGCGACCGTGTAACGCATGCCACTACATCGGTTCCATCATCGCCTCTATCATAGTTCTTTCACGCACCTCTTCACCTACACTATGGGAAACCAACATTCTCTGCCATGGGAGCGATCCAAGTCCCTCTGGGATCATTCTGCTTAGCCCCTGGGAGCAATATTCGGCAACAATCCCGGAATTGCATCGGTTCGGTATTTGCGTATGCGAAAGTGAATTTTTATAGCCAGGTATCATTTTATAAGTCTTGATTCCTCCTTTGAACCAGTAACATCTTGCAATTTATCATTCCCGGCATCAGACTCTTGTGGCTGTCTCGTTATGTTGCACACAAATTGTTTAGAAGTGTTCCGGATAATAGAAGAGCCATTTACTTGCGACGCTAGACTAACTCCTTATTCAAGTTGTATATGAATCGCCCTGAATGAAACGAAGAGTATTCGATTAAAGGGGAATTTCTCAAATATCTATCATTCAACTAATCGAGATCCTACATTTGTAGCGACATTTTCTAATAAATGACGGAGGTTAAAATGACTCTCATTTCGAGTTTATAATAGAACTACACGATCTAAGACAGTTTTCCTTAGCTTGGATCAAGGCATTACTGTATTAACACTCTTAAATTCTTTTAATTCTCTCACTATATTTTAAATTTCCGAGTCCGTTCGATGTTTCAATTTTTCAGCAATGTTCAACTGTACTTATTTTGGTATTTCAATTCCGCAATTCCAATATGCACCGGTGCCCAAACAAGCGTGAAACTTCCGGTGATCTCGCCGATTAAATTTGCATAGAGCTAGATCCGCAAAGATCCGCGTTCCACTAAACTCCGTTGAACGAGTCGATTGACTTAACACGATTAACGAAACAAGTACACGGATCGTTTTGACCGTAAGCGAGAACAGTGCTGGGAACACGATAGTTTTCGAATACAGTTTCCTAAGTCGCCGGTGATTACAGGATGCGAAACATCGATGTTAATCTGGAATATAATTGAATGATTTCGGAATAATGAACGGCCGTCGGCCTGTAATTTCTCGGTTATATAAATATATTCGAGCCGGTTCCGTCGGTCGTCGGACAGAGTCGATTTAATCCGCGAAACACCGAGAGATCGATAAAACGAGAAATCTATACTCTTTCTTTTACGCGCGATTGCAAAAAGGAAGTAATTAATCGGTCGACTTAAACCGTCTCCTTCTCTTCTCCTCCTCCTCCTCCTCCTCCTACGTTTCTCTTTGGACTGTGCGATTATGAAATCGGTATATAGAAGTCATTTCTTTACGGGTTTCATGGTTAACAGCCTGTTTCCGGATACGCTTGAACGACAAGAGTTATTACGAGCGCTCGGTGAACGCAGAAAATCGTCGCGGCGTGAAATCTGCTAGATTCACGGGCTGAAACGTTGCGACAAACACCTGCCGGTGGAACGAGAAATAATTGCGACCGCCGCCACGCCGGTTCCATAGTATATCATATCCCTAGCCATAATAAGTCCGATGTGTCTGCCGCAACCATGGCCGGGCGCGCGAACCACATCACAATCGGCTGGAAACCCGTTTTCCGCGGTCGAAATTTCGGTTTTCCAGTTTCATAGTTCGAAGAAATTTTTCTATAAATTGCCCTACGAAGCTTCGGCATCCAAAATATTAACCATTTCAGATAACCACGTGTGCGGGGGCATCGCATCGCTCCGAAGTCAAAATTTAGAAATTCAAAGTGAAATTATTCTATCTACTCGTTACAGAGCATAAGAACAATTAGAAGTGTTAGACTTGCGAGAGAAATGAATTTTAAGGCCGGTTGGGTTCGCGTGCTCTGTTACACATACACTACGGTGCAAAAGAAAGAAGCATCCAGTATAATTATGAGATATAATGACAAACAATATCTATATGTAGAAATTGTATTGTAGAATTATTGATTTATTGCATTTATAGTATCAGATAATCCGCATTAACACATATTCTCAGAACTATTCAATTAAACAGCGGAATTCAAAACTTACTGTGTTATTTTATTTGAGTTTTACGCTTTTCTATTAAATATGGCCGGATGCTTCTTTCTTTCGCACAGTAGCGTATGTATATGCGGGAAGTAGAATTGGTTGGCCATGATCAGACGTGTCAGACGATTCCCATCTAATAGCGTAATTTTCTAAAAAACGAAGGGTCCCTCAAGAAAAAGTTACTCTATTGTTTAGACTTGTTTTGCATGTAAAATCACCACCGCTGGTACTACCATTTCAAAAAATAGATAATTGCCGATGCCATTGAATTCTATCCGCATGATTTGCACCTTATCCGAAAGCTGTACGCGGCGAACATAGAAAGGAATTGTCCTGATACGTTTCCGCGCAGCTCGAATCAGTTCTATCTGTGTTATTTGCACGCTGTCTCGGTGTGCAATAAAGTCGCGATTATTATTATTGTATCAAGAGCGACGAGGCTGTTCACCAAGGTCGGGTCGAAAAACAAAATAACCAGAAGAGAGAAAGAGAGAGGGGAGAGAGCGGAAGCGAGAGGAGAAAAATAATAATAAAGCAGGCGGTTCGGAGCGAGTTTGAATATTGATTGGCTGGTAGCGGTAGGCTTGATAATGCTCGTCCAGATAAAGGGGAAAGTTATCAGCGGCGGAGTTTCTGGAGAAACAAAAGCGCGGTCGTGATTTACGAACGTCTTCCTCGAAAAATCACGAGACGACCGAAGCGAGTATATGTATACGCGTGTATCCCGGGGTCTCGGCGACGATAAGGTCGTGCTTTCTTCCATCTATTTACAGTTCGCAAAGAGACAGTGCATTATCAGGCATTGATAAAGAATCGGACGCTAATCGGCGCGGACTCTCGACGTTCGAGACTGTGAAAACTTTCGATCGTTTTCGTGGACCCGTGAAACTCCGCGCGCCGAACTCGTTCTCAAACGAATCCCAGAATTCGAACAGCAATTTTCCGGAATTTTTCGATCGTGACGATCACAGGGCTCGCGAAACGAAATTGCGGAAGGTGCCGTCGCGATTCGCGGAAATGATAAACCGAGTTTCGACGAGAGCGCTTTCCGTGTCGCGGAGACCGTGGATCTTCGTTTCGAAAGCGTTTCCCAGTATCGATCAACGTTCCTCGAGGTTTCGAAACCCGATTTCTTCGATGGAGCCTTACGGTACCGATTTCAAAGTGCCTTTGACCTGGAAAACGCAAGCAGAGTATCCTGGAATGCTGCATTTTCCTTATCCGAAGTTCCACTATCTTCAATTTTCATTGCTTCTCTTGTTATCTAGTTCCTTTCGTTCAATGCTAAACCTGTCAAGCGCTAAAAGTGGCTGATGCTTTTATTACAGTACGGAGAATTTATTTATAAAACGAATCTGTTCCCCTCCATTTTTCAGTCATGCATCTGTGTAATTGCAGTAAAGAATCTGGCGTTCGACTGTTGCACGGTTCGCATTAATAAATTGAATTCGTACAGAGAGGGCATTGGCGACTGAGCTTCTACCATTTCCAACATGGCTGCCGCCTCTCGACGTGCGACGTCCACCTCGAGAATTCATGCACTTACCGCGTTCACTATACCGCGTTTATATGGCTTTTAATATAACCAGCTCATAGAAGACGATGGAGAGAAGTTATTCCTACTAAAAGTTTCGTATCAAATCTCAAGTAACTGTCTACGCAACAAGGTAAATGTAATTAAATGGCTAATGGCGACCACTGTAGAAAGCAAAATGGCAGCCGTACAGAACATTGTACTATTTGCAACACTGTATTATTTCAATATCAATGAACTTTCCCACAGTTATTTCAAGAACCGAAATCGATACTGCAAAAGTTTCCAAGTTCTACGAACCAACAATAACGGCACAGTCTCGTGATCGTTTCTAGCTTATTCTTTGAATGCGAACGAGTTCCAAGAAGGAAGTAGAGTCTCCAGAGGAATCTAGCATCGATCAGGGGAACGAGCGAGCGCTTGTCGTAAAAATACAGAAAAATGTCGACCCCGCGAAAGCCTGGAAGACTAGGTCGTATATTTTTCAAGAAGTCTCGCGGCAGGCTTAACGAATCCGCTTGTCATTGTTTGGCCGTCGATTGGTAGACAGAACAAAGACTACGGGGAACGTTCAAACAGCGGCTCGCGTACGTAAACAGCTAGTAGAGCTGCGCGTCGACATTCGTTAAATCTCGCCCACAGGATAAACAACCGTATAAATAAATTTGTCGAGCAGGAACGGACGATAAAACGGTGACGCGGTGCAACGACCAACCACCGCCGATAATTTCGATGCGTGAAGCAACCGTACAGCTGGGTCGATCAGCCTCGATGATCTCTCGCCGTCTTGCAAATATTTCGAACGATCGTTGCACGGCTCGAAAATTCAACGAGTCTGGCGCCTCGCAATTTTCAAACAATTTCAAGGTTCCGTATCCTTCACAATTTTATAGAATCTTGAACATTTTGAATCGAAACAGGTTTGATCTTTGAAAAGAATTGTTCAGACTCGCGTGACGAAATCGGTCGCGGAATAAACGAAAACGTTCCGAGTTTCTCTTTTCGAGTTCTACCAACAACGCGCGCCAGCGATATATTTTTTTACGACGGTGACGATGATAAGGGACCTAAGCGTCGCCTCGGGGTTCTTTCGAAAGAGATCATCGACTATCAGTCGCGATAAGGGATTTAACGGTCGTGCGCGGAAACGACCACGCTAATTACGCTGACTGGTTCGTTCTTCCTTCTTTGCCCTCTTTGTCTCGTTAGACCAGCAAGCGAACGGCAGCCGCCTTATCGCTCAGGAAGAATCTAATTTTCAGGTTGCATCTAATCGGTTAGGACCCCGTAGGTTCTAGGTAGAATGTGCGGAGGCGGGGGCAGGAGCGGCTACTCTGGAAATTATCAGATCCCTATCCTCTCGATTCTATTGAATTCCGTTTGTCGAGGAAACCGGAAACGCACGTTCGGGCTACTTTGCATTGGGAGCTCGCGAGGAGCAACTTCGAATTCGACTCGAAACGGTTAAATTTAGAATTCCACAAATAAAATAATGCTCTCCCCAGACTCCGGTCCGAGAGGTAGAGCTTATTCTGCATTCTTAATTCGGGGGATTGGTGGAAATGCGTTTTCAAGCAACGCTAGCGGATTGTAAAAGCGACGCTGGCTCGGTTTATTATGCTCGCCGAACGACAATGAGAAGAAATAGAACAGTCGAAACTTCGATGCACTTCGAAGTTTCGTTGAGCGTTGGGAAAATAGTATCACAAAAATTTTGATGTGCACGAACGAGTTCCGTTATTAGCGAATTCTTAACTCTTGTTAATTAATATTCTGGCAACGGGATTGAACATTCATGGATTTGAACAGACTCGCGTGTTCCACCGGAAAATTTCCTGCGCGATAGAGTTTAGATCCGAAGAGTTTCTAAAATATGTGAAAATATACCGGAAAATCGCTTTTCTTCTAATGCATGACACATTCGAAAGTAAAGAAAAACGTCTCGTATCGCCGGATCAAAGTAGAACGAGCAGCCTCGAGGTGTTGAAAAAACCCAGCAATAATTAATACGGAGTAAAGTCTAATGAAGTACCGGGGAATAAGTATTTCTAGCGTCCAGTTAAATGGTCGGATAGTATAAATACACGATTGTTCCGCCGCGAATAGAATGTATCGAAAGAAAGCTTAAAAGTCAACGTGCAAATTATAGATTATTATTGCGAGAGAAACATAATCGACAAGTTAGCAACCGGAAGCCGATTTTTAATGACTGCGCGCCATATGTAGAAGAAATTTCCCATTTTCCTTCTAGACTACGATCTCGAATGAAACGATTAGAGCACGTTACTCTAACGAATCAAGATTACTCAATTGATAATCTCTGATATTTAAAAGACTATCAAGTCATCGCCGCGCCGGTGGGCAAAGTGCTAACATTTTCCTCGCTGATCCCTGAGTTTTCCTTGTCGGCGATTCTTTTTTTGTCTTGAAATTATATAATTTGCCCCGATTGTACAACTTGTTTTTTGAATAGCTGCTACAACTGGTCTAAGCATTTATGCAGAGATGTTTAGAAAACATCGAATCCCTTATGAATAAGTGAACTTTGAATAATATTGCACGATCGTTATATAAACGCGAACGGATCGAACAGGCTCGGAGAACACAGGCAGGGTTATAAAAATCGTACAACTATGAATAAAATGCATCCCGAGTCTAATTAATTCAATAGCACTCGAGAAGAAAAAGTTGGAGCATACTTTAGACAAAATAATGGAAACACCATTTACGAGACGCTACAGCGCGTTGTGAGAAAACAGGCATCTCTTTAAACATTATTTATAAATGTTCAAAAGTTCATTATGTAAAAAATGCGTCACTGTACTTGGGAGAGTATGCCGAATCGAATATGCTCCCCATATCTTCGTTATTTAAACATGATCTCACACTAACGATAAACGTATCAAGCATTAAAAGTGACTAGCACATATTGTCTTATAAAAATAACAAGACTGAATTTATTGGATTTTGTTAGAAATCCTTATCACAAGTCTGACCCGACGTTATGGTGGAGAGGGTTAAAACTGTGAATAAATCATTTTGTCCAGCTAGTGCCAAGAGTAATCGAACCACTGTGCGCTGTATGGAGAAAAGAAGAGAACAAACAGGTGAGAAAGAAAGAAAGAAAGAAAGAAAGAAAGCATCGGACTCACCTGGGAGCATTGATGATTGGTTGTCCCATTGCCCGTGGCTGGCGCTTCTCGTTACTGGGAAGGCGCAGGTAATCTTGGTCGCCAAAGAGGAACAGATCCTTTGAAATAATCATGTCCACCGTGTGGTTGCCGGTTATAGCTGCCCGCCTCTCCCGCTTATCTTTCGCTCACTGGCTTACAACGTTCACCACTGGCTGAACAACGCGCTCCGTTGACGAGAGCAGGACGGGAAACAACGCGTACTGAATGATGTGAACACTGTCCCGCCGCCTAAATACGTCCAGGCCGATCCGGACCGAGGAACGTGATGCACCGCGATGTGAGATCTGTCGGCGGCGTCGTCGACGATCGTCAGCAACGGTGCATTTTCGCCAGCGATCGCCGCTGCCGTTTCCAATGATGCTGTTACTATCGCTGACGCGACTGGACGCCGATGATTCAAAGTATCGGATGCACCCGGTCGCGAGCATTAAGTCCGCGATTGCCCTAGGATCAGACTACGCGAGATTTAGATTGTCTATTCTCCTTCTTCTTCTTCTTTTTTTTCTTTTTCTTCGTCTCTTTCTCTCGAAAGAGCACGAGCATGCACCTTTCTACGGCGTCTGCGTGGATAAATAGTACGCTCAGGAGAGAGAAAGAAATTTTTCCAGCGCTTCGATGATCTCGCAGCGAAACAAGAGAATTCGTTTCTCCTTTCTGTTCTCTGGCGTCGTTGTTTGTTCGCGAGTCTCCCGAGAGGCCTCTTTGGTACGAATGATTTATCACGACAGCGGAATCAAGTTCGAGACAACAACGCGATTGGCGGATCCCCGATTGGTCGGCTGAAACGCTCAGACTTCTTCGTCTTCCTCCGCTATCTGGAAAAGAAGAAATAGGATTTTAGTCACCCGCTACGGGTTCCACGACACCGAGAACACACACTGCCGCGGTGGTCGATAAGTATGAACAATGGAAGGAAAATTGAAAAAAAAAAGAAAATATTTTAGAAGATCTATTCGATTCTATTAGTCGTAAATCTTCAAGTCATACTGATTTTTGTCCCTCTTTTTAGAAAAATCGACCACTGTGCGATCCCGGCAAGCAATGGCCTGACGCTACAAATCTTATCTGCCGTACATAACCGTTTCTAATATTCTATTTTTTCAAAAGTATTATCGCTCTGCCTTGGAAAAGCTATAAATCAATTTTTTCAAGCTGTGCTGGAGAGATAACGCGTTTTTAGTGGTTTCGAACAGAAGGCTATAGTCTCTCTAGGGTTGAAAGTTGAACTCCTTGCGATCGTTCGCCTATTAAGCGATTTTCCAAGTCGAAAATAATTAGTACCGTGTCCGTATTAACGCGTTACATACTCAGAAGTTCTTAACAAATTATTCAACGTGGCTATCTTGGTGATGAACCATCAAACAAAATTCATAAATAAAGCAGCGAGTGGCCCTGAACAAATCAATTATGTAGTTACAAGAATGGTCTGCCGTCGGAGGGTTAAAAGTTGATTTCAATCTGTAAGTGTCGAATTACGAGAAGCGTATGCAGCCGACTGCAACTCGCAACGAGTGCCGCAGCCGTTCATTCATGATCGTCTATTGCTACTGGCGAAGGTAATCGTGTCTGGTAGGGTAATCCGTTACCGTTGACGAGGCCAGTAAAAACGTTTCCCCTCGGCGGAACGTTTGCTCCTCGAGATTGTTGTTATTTTCAAAGCTGCGGCTCGTTTTTCCTTTTCTCTAGCCCTCGAGTTATACGAATCAATGGCCCAAGCTGCTCGAAAGTCGTTACGACGATTGGACCAGCTTCATTCTGAACGATCATGCGGTTCTAGATACCAGGGAGACCGTATAGGGCGCTCTTCCGCTTCCGACAGAGACCGCTTGTTTCCTACCTTCGCTGCCGCAACGCTGCCAATAGTGTACGCTAGTCAGAACCCACGTTTATGCGCCGAGAAACCCTGACTATGTTCGAGTGGCCCCAAGTAAAATTAAAATGGAAATTACGGTTGAATTTTTGGAAATTTAGTGCAAGTAATAGGGTGAACTAATATTTTTGAAATTTTCTGGATATTTTACTACGCTACTGATGCTACTGGAACAATATTGTTCATATACAAAGAACTATGCATTAAAGAATTACTAAGGCTTATGTAAACGCTATATTCATCCTATTCCCGAAAACCGAATATATCCCTCAACTTTGAAGAAGATTAAACCGATAAATCGGGAAATGTTAAACTGAGCTATCCCCAATTTCGAGAATCCCTTAATACGTCGTTGACCCTTCTCCCCCTAACCGAAGAAAATCCAACCTAACCCTACTCTTAATTTCAATTCAACCAGAAACGAGTTTACAAGCGTATCAAACGACGTAGTTAATACATACTATCATTCGATCTATTATACATAAAGAGAGGAATCTGGTTAGGTACGCCCTATTAAACGCAAACGACGACGTCCGGAAAATTCTGCACATTTAAATACAGTAATTTTACCGCAATGCTACCCAATACAATAAACTCGGAAGTCTGTTAAAATCGAGACTAATTTCATTTTCGAATTCACCGAATGAAAAACATTTAAAACGAGTAGCATCGACATACCCCAGAATAGTCGCTAACTCGATCGCTAGATCTATCAAAAGATTCTCTATTCGAATGGTCTGCAAAAATCATCGACCAAAGTGTCGTTCGAATGAAAAACAGATGAGGATCGGTTCAATTTCGCGAAACAGAAATACACATATATGTAGTATAAATATATAGGTCACTTATTTTGGTCCGAGAATCTTCTGCGCGGGGTGCAAGCGACCGGATCGGCTTCCGAATTCTTTGCATAACCAAAATCGTTGGATATCACCCGTTAGAAAGCGGTCGTTATTTATCGGCGAGATTTGTTAGTCGTTTAACCGTGGTTCGCGCGCATCGGGAACGAAGGCAAACATGGCGGGTCGGCGACAGAGGGCCGGAGGGGTGGTGAGGAAAGAGGAGCGAGTGCAATGGTCGTGCACGTTGCGTTTGAAGCTGACGAAGTAAATCGAGCGGATATACGCCGCGTTCATGAGAACTCGTCCCATATTTACATCGCGCCAATTTTCACCCGCCAACTGTTAAGCATTAGTCACGGATGAGTGGCGTGTATACGACACCGGTCAACGCCGCGCAGGATCTCGAACGCCGCGCCCCTAATTAGTTGATTCGAAACTAGATCGAGGCGCGAGATTTGAATTTCACGGTCACGCGGTAACACCGTCGCCGCTGATTACAATACACAGCGAACTATATCGTCGCGCGTAGTGTCGAACACAACCGGGACAATTTTCAAAGTACACGATATGCAACTGACTCGTTTTTAAAGATACAGCTCTTAAGTGGGACACCCTATTGAAACGCGACGCGAAAGAAGAGCTCTTTTCGAACGCGGTACAACTGTGGAGAAGCTTCCGGTAGGTGAAGCGTTAACGATTCGAGTATTATAACGTTTGATGCGGTTGACTCACGATTACTCACGAATGAAATGTAGCAAAGGATGACTTCGGTTTCGAGAGATTTCTGAGAGAATATTCATTGGAAATTGGTAGTAGCTGTCGCGTTTCATACCACCGTGGAGGTGTCTCCTTTCATTTCCGATCGGTGACAATTTTGCGCAAGCATGTCAACCTTCGAACGTGAAATTAGTACCAATGGGTGACGCGACGCCGGTGCTCGTTGTATCGGCTCCCATCGCGGCGCTGTGATCGAAATCGAGAACATTGAGGAAGGTAATGGTACAGTCATGAAAATAGTACCGTTAATTCCGCGCGTCTCGACGACGTCGATCGACATCGTAATCACGAAAAACGACTAAACGGACTGGCGCGGCGCGTGTACCAAAGTTTATTGGTGCTTGCTTCGCCATCGCCGTCACGTGAAAGCTCAAGGTTTGTTTGTATCGTGGCCGATCGATTTGAAAAATAGGTTAGCAACAAGTTCCGCGGTTTTCGAAATGTTTATCGATAACGATTCGAATGTGTACAATCGAAAAAATAAATCTTTTCTGTCGCATATTCTATGGCAGGCATCTATTGTATCGCGCAGAGATTCTACCGAGTTTGCAGTAATACTAAAAATATCTTCGACGACGTATATTTTATCAATGACAATATACGATAATTAAGAGCAATTATCTCATCGAGTGTAGTAGCGTCTCGTATCGCGGGAGCAACGATCTCGTCCATTAAACCGTCAGATCAATGAACACTCGATAACCACAAACGAGATTACGAGTTTGAATTTCGATGGATCGTCCACTCGACGATTACCCGCCACTTGCATCTGGTATTTATAAATACACTTCGTCGAATCTCTCTACACTTTGTCCGAACTAATACATTCAAAATAAAACGGAGAGACATGGAACAACTTTTCTGTTTTCGAACTGTCGTCGACGATGCAATAGATCGGCTATCGATTAACTCGGATGCCATGTTCGATTTATTTGCACGAAAATGAGAACGTATTTTTTCGCTTATTTTCAACCAGAAAATAATGACTTTCGACGCAGTAGAAAGTCCATGGGATATCAAGGACGCTCAAGGTCATATTTTTCACTGACCTTTCAGACTTCCTGCAATACGGTCGTTTGTTTATTTCGATCGTTACAGACGAGATTTGTTTTCGCTCGAATGAAACCATTCTTGTTCCCTTGAATAAACTAATTGTCATGCAATTGAACGCGCGACCAGAGAGAAAAAGAGAGAAAAAGAGAGAAAAAGAGAGAGAGAGAGAGAGAGAGAGCGAGAGAGAGAGATAGCAAGCGAATGACAATGCAGGGGGGAAAACTAATTTGGCACGGACAAAGGAAACGTTACATAAACAATGCAAACGACCGTTTGACAGTGCGGCCGTGTGACTTAACTTTTTGTCTGTTTCCTCGTCAACTAATTACCCAGCAATCGAGCGAAAACACGTACTTATTCTGATTTACTTGATTAGAATATACAAGCCAGCCGGTTGGATCCGTTCCAAAACGAAGTTGTTCGATTCAATACGCTATGTATCAACGTAATCGATGTTTTCAAGCTTCGAACATCAAACATGCACCTTAATTGAAATACTTCGCCGCCCAATGTCGACGAGCACAAAACCAAAAAATAGTCTGCGACGTCATGTTTGCGCAATCGTTATCCGAATTTGTTCCTATCAATTCGGCTCTGTTTTTTCGTTCAGTTTATCCGAATTTTCGAGAAACGAGCCACAGAAATAGAGACGCAGAGACCGCGAGATGATAAAGTGTTGTCGACTCGTGGCAAAGTCTGCTATTCGTTGATTAGATATGAAATTAGAAACTCTATGAGCAAAGTACCAAAATGGACGTTCCTTTCAACGATGCCAACAACCTGCGTCCGATCTCCTAACGATTCGGTTCAATTGAAACATCTCGGGTGTCGAAGATCCGAAAACAGTTTGAAAAGACGATCACGACGGAACAAACAGTCGATTAATCACAATTAAGTATCATTATGAAAATACGTCTCGTTCGCAATATCTACCGTAGGTAAGGTCAGCGCATCGATGATGAGGTCATTACAGGAACGGCGTACCTGTCCTTCGGTCGGTCGTCCTCGGCCGTAAATTTTTAACGGTCGAATATCTGTTGCCGATAAGATCATCGAAAACGTCCGTTGTAAATCGCTCCCATAAGGTCGCAATTTTCGACCGAGAAACCATCGCAGAAAATGTTGCGTTACGTAGGTACACGTACGAGCGCGAACGCGAACGCGATAAGAACACGTCCCACAAACCTACCTTTAAACAGCGTCGATACTACCTGTACCACAATCAAGATGCTTTCTTAGAACGAGACAGTGATGTACGGACAACCTTCGAACGAGAAAACACCGGTCGCAGTGAATGGCCCTACGCCCTTGATTCCCTCGATTCGAAACTCAAATCGAAAACGCCGGCCGCGACCAAGATGCGGATCATTAAACACACCGGTGGAACTGAAAAATTAGGTCGGCTCGGTGCTACAGCGACGTAGCATCCTGGCGATCTTCTTCAACAGTAATTCTCGACGGGGTTAGGATACCGTGAGATTTTAAATAATTGGAAATTTCAATGAAATCCGCAAATCCGCTTTTACACTTTAGAGGACGGCATATTTTTCCCTCAATTGAAAACTTGAATTTTCTTTATATACAACGTAACATGTCACGCAAAATTACCAAGTTTGTCCCTGGCTCTCTAAAAGTTCAATTTCCCAGCGAGGGAAGAAAAATTACACCGATGCGCATAGTATAAGCGAATTATCGAATTTGAACAGGGGCGGCTGCTGCAGCTCCGACGCGACTCGGATGTTCGGTACATTCTCGAGACGTTCGATTCGATGAAAAATATAAGGAATATGTATCGATCGGCAGATTGTGGAAAAATAAGGTCCGTCTAGAATTCTCTTACCTAGAAAGAGCGGTGCCGATAGATCCGCAGAGTGTGTTCTCTTCTCGGTTGTTATCGTAGCTCCGATCGAGACTCGTCCTCGATCGCGGCCGGGAACCCGAAGAAAATTTCAGTGGGTCTCGGGTTCGACGTTAGCCGCCGGTATCTTTGGCCTCGGCGTTCTCCTCCTCGTAGCTCCTGTGACACATGCACTGTGCACCGGCCACGAACATGCGGCCATTGCGCGGCACGCAGTCAATGAACCCGCATTGCTTTTCACCCGGAGAGTCCCTCTGCGTTTTTTTTCGTCTTCCCTGGTTAAAGCCCCGCACGCACTATCGGCCGGCCTCTATCCGCGGATCTTCGGCCGCACACTCACGATATATATTCCGGTGGCGGTTTCGCACGAGGAACACCCGACCCTCCCGGTGTCACTGGCTCTCTCTCTCTTTCTCTCTCTCTCTCTCTTTCTCTCTCGCCTCTTCCTGCGCGCCGCGCTCGTCGTCCCTCTCTCTCTCTTTCACCCTTTTTCACTCTCTCGCCCTCTGTACACAGCTATATAGTATGTATATATATATGTATACATATATACACACGTGCGATATATATATATACATATATACGGTGCGGAAGGTGGTATAGGTACGCGCGTGTGTGTGAGGAATACGCGGGTGCGCACGCGCGTGTTCACATCTCTCCTCTGCTTTCGCACGTGTATATACGTCGTCGCGACGAGAATCTCTCTCTTTCTCTCTGTCTTTTATTTTTCTTTCTCTCTTTCTTCCTACCTTCGTACGGTCGTTCAGTGACCCACTCTCTTTCTCTGTCTGTCCGTCTGTCTCTCGAACACCGATACACCCCGGGCGGGCGGCTGCGTGATTTTTCACTAGGTTTTCTTTTCGCGACCGGCTCGGTTCCGCGCTCAGCTCGGCTCAGCTCAGCTCAGCTCGGCTCAGCTCAGCTCGGCACGGCACGGCTCGGCTCGGTTCGGCTCGGCTCGATCAACCCGCCTCTTCTCGAAACGAACGAGATGTATACTAGTGTGTATGTAGAGTATATAGTGTAGACGGGTAGGGCAGGGGTGGTAGGGCACATTAGACACCGGATAAGGGAGAGCGCAGTGCCGTATCACGCGCACTCGCACGCACACGAGACGGACTCGTTACTGGAGCCTCGTGTCCCCCCCGAATGAATCGACCACAGCTTCGCGACGCGACACTCGCGGCGGTCGGATGCAGACTGAATCGGACGCTACGTGCCCCGCTCCTGTATTGCCGGAACGTCCCTCCTGTCCACCCTCCCTTCTTTCTCGCTCGTTCCTCTTTCTCTTCCCCCTATTTACTTCTATCCGCGGTGGCGGCTATCAGCTCGTGCCAGACCCCAGGCTCATTTTTACTGACGACGCGCGAACGCTCGCTCGGCTGCCACGGAGGGGAAGTTTTTTCTCTTTGAGCCTCTCGGCCAGGATCGTTCGCCGGAGAAACTTGCCCACTTTCCTCCTCCTTCTCCTTCTCCTCCTCTTCTCCCTCTTCTTCTACTTCGTCTTGTACTCGCGAAAATTCTCTACATCCACTCACACTATTCTCGCTCGTGCTCGAAAATCGAAAAATTACAAATTTGTTTCATCTCGCTTCATAAAACTGATAGGATGTATTTGCCCCCGACAGAAAATTCGAAAAATCGTTTCATGAACGTGATATGACATGTATTTACCCCTTACAGACAATTTTAGACGTCGCTTCGAAATTTTCTTCACTTCATGAAACTGATAAACGGCGGATTTTTATCAAAATAAAAGTTTTCTGCGTCGGTTGTACGGTATTTTTTTGTTCAATAATTTCAATAAATGGGAAATGATGCAGCGATATTCTTCAGTCGTTCCGATGACTTTACTACTCGACATTTCACTTGTCTATTTTTCCCGTAAATACAGAAATCCCCAGTCTACCGATAACAAGCCCATATTAACCCTTAGCAGTCTCTCAGAGTCACCACTGAAAATTGCTGTACCATTCTTCGCAATATTGTTTACATTATTAAATATGTTGGTATCTAATCAATTACCAAACATTTAAGTATTGCATGAGGTATTATATCAATGTCATATCCATAAAATGAAAAAAAATCATGTACAGAGTGTATAAAAAGTAAGTTATCCGTCCTAAGAGTGAATGTACACCTCTGGATCGGTGGACCTTTTTAAAAGAAACTTGCCGAAAAATTGTTTATACCAAAGAAAATTGTTGTTAAAGTTTGTTTTTACATCAACACCTTCTAGTCATCGAAAAAAGAAATAGTTTGAAAGGAACCATATACGCCGTAAACAAATACTTATTTAGATAAAAGCTGTTGAAATTTTTGCAAAATTTGATTGTGTGGAGGTATATGTATAGACAGAAGCCTACTATACTGTTCACCTTACCGTATCAATGAGACAGAACATAATCGTGCGAGTGCCTCGAGCAAACGAAATTTAAAGGGACATTCGTCGCTAGGCCCGTACCAAGTCATTTTGTTTCCCTGCCCATTCAAATTATACATACGAAGTTATAATATGATATGAAAGTAAATCTTCTATATATCGGATCGGCTCCGAACTGGCCTATTATTTTAAAACTAACGCGCTCCGACAACTTCAACCCCGACAGATGAACAATACATATATTATAGACTTATACACATATGTATAGATTAGCCATACATATATCGCGTCATTGACGACCGAAGACAATAAGAAAAGAAATTTGACAGTTTTCCCCACTTAAATCCACCCTTAACCATCCACGAAAAAAACCGAGTTGACAATCGCAGTACTATTTTGATCGTGGTCGAAGTAGCATCTTCTCGTTCGCTGTTATTCGCTATTAAAACGTATTCGCGTAAATGTCAGTGTCCTGTAAATCCGACGGAGGAACAGAAGATTCTGAAAGCTTGTAGGTACCTATACTTTACATTAGTATCTTACAATGTAGGATTAGTATTTTTATGTGTAACAATGGATGTAAGGCTTTCCCTCATATTTTGCAACTTCAAATTTGCAATATGAATGGGCAGGGGGATGATGACTTGGTACGGACCTAACGACGAATGTCCCTTTAAATTTCGTTTGTTTCGCCGCACGATCACGATTATGTTCTGTCTCATCGACACGATCAGGTGGACTGTAATAGCAGGCTTTTGTCTATACATATAACTCCACTCAACTAAATTTTGCAAAAACTTTGACTTATATCTTAATAAGTATTTGTTTACGACATATGGGTCCTCCTTTCAAACTTTTTCTCTTCTCGATGTGTAGGTGTTGATGTAAATACAAACTTTAACAACAATTTTCTGTGGCACAAACAATTTTGCGACAAATTTCTTTTAAAAATGTCCACCGATCCAGACGTGTAGATTCACCCCTAGGACGGGGACCATTACTTTTTATACACCCTGTACAATGGAATTATTCTAGGTCGAAAGAAATGTTTTTTTCTAGTTAAAATATGGTAATATATTGAAATAAGAGTTCATGGACGCAGTCCTTGGAGTAATTTCAGCTAAAATAAAAATTTATCTACCCTCGAGTACGGAGAAACGATTGAAGGAAAAAAAGTAATTTCGTTTAAATTATGAACAAACAAGTTTAATACAGAATGTCCGACATATCGATTACAGTGTTTCCTCCGCGATCATTGACCTTTGATAATCCACAAATTACTTACATGTTAATACGACAAAGCAATGCCTCTTCGTCGGTAACTTATGTCATAAAGTGAGTAAGGTTCTATAAATATTTGTCATATTATTATTTTAAACCGTGGAACATGGTATATAACAGGATCGAGCATTGAATTGAAAAATAATGTTTTATCATTAGTTTTTCCACTGCTATTAACGATAGGTTATCTTTCTTTAAAAATTTATTTTTCTGTATATTACAAAGATCATAATACTTCTATTGTTTATGCTATTTCTATTAGTTTTGGTACGTAGACAAAATTTACCAATAAATTGGATCGATTAAATACAATTAACAATTCACTCCATTAAATGGTTTAAACGAGTTTTGGAAACCCAATTGTCTGAACCTAATTCGTTACAATCTAAAGCAGCCAAGGTAATCACATGATAGAGAGAATACAAGTTATCTTAGCCTCCTTCGTCGCGAGTTTCGGGAAATCCCATGGTCGTGTCTTTCTGGTTGACTAAATCTATAATCGCGCTACAATCGATAAACGATATTAATATATTTCAACATAACTATACCGTATTCGTGTAGAATATAGAACTTACTGTAAAAGATTACCCTCGTAGGTATCCCATTTTGTTGTTCCCGGATGCGTTAATTTATACGTTATCATATTATTAAATTCTTCGTGCAGTTTCTATAATTAAAACAAAACATATATACAAACATATACTTTGAAAGTATTTCTTTATCGAAATTTTAAACTCATTCTCACCTGAATAATTTGTGCGGTCCGTAAATCGCACGTAATGCTTTTACTCGTCGAGCACGTCAAATTGATAACATGATTCTTTCCTTCCCTCTCTGCAAAATTAATCAAATTATTAGACTCACCTCCATCGCTGTAACTTATAAATAGCTAAGAGTATTAAAAGACGAAACAAATTATTTGGTTCCAGCCCCTTGTACTTGGCAAAGAAAATTTCTATTTTGTATAAAGATTTGCAGTTTACTTATAAACAAAACTAAGAAGCATGTATCGTACGTATGTTCTTGAGCGAAGCCGCGAACAATAAAATTGGAGTGGTAATGAACGTGGTATCGTGTAGATACGTCGATGTAGATCGTTGTTTCGTGAAATACGTAATATAGCGGCTAGGATGACTGGAGAAAAGTTTAGCATTTATGCTCGACGGATGTATGACAACGCTACCATCCTCGGGAGTCCAGGCGCGTATTCCACCCCTCGTCACCTTACTGAAATTAATATGCATTCTTTGTATATTTAAAGGAATACGAAAATAATTATTTTTTTATGAATTTAAAACCATACGTACGATACTGTCGCAATATTCGGATACAATCCAGCACATACTATTGCCTTGACTAATGCGACATTATCAGAATTCCTGTTGGCATTCCAATCACTCGGATTTTCACTTTCCAAAAACTTCATTTCGCACAGATTTTGCGCGAACTGACTTTTCATTTCGGAAAGGAGTTTCAGCGTGTTGAACGAAAGAAAATACTCTTTACAGAAACGACCGGCGTCTCCCTTTTTATAGCAATTTTCGAACCTCCTCAAAGCCTCGGCTAGCGCAATGTGATCGCTGCATTCGTTCAAACCGAGTTCGAGTTTCCTTTGCCTCGCTATTGTCTCATCTTCCAGAGGACAGTAGAATGCATCCTTGAACGACAGGCTTGCAGCAATTGCGAAGACCGGTTCCACACAAGAAAATAATGCTGCCCATATAATCATCTTCCCTGTGATAAATAACAAAATCAATATTACACAGGAAAATATTTCCTACAACTTATTAATGAAATCATTGAAAGTGGTCACCTGTTCGTGGGTCAAGAGGCAATTGTGCCAAGTGATATCCTAGCGGAGTCAAGTTTTCCTGATTATCCAACGCCTTTAGTTGTCTGAGCAGTTTCAAAGACAAATCTATAGCTGCAGAACTGGGAGGGTCCATAACATTGCATAGGAAAGATTGAACATCCCCTAACTGCAGAATTTTTATTCGCAAAATTACCTCCTCTAAACGCGTTATGAGCATTTCTGGTAACGGATACTGATCGAGCATGCTTTCTCTAGCTCTCGAATAAAGGTGATAGCAAATGCCAGGTTTCACTCTAGAGTAAAAGATGTATGTGTACGAAATACAATGAAACAAGTGAAATATTTAATGTGCTAATCATTTTCATCTTACCTGCCTGCCCTACCCCGTCTCTGTTTGGAGTTAGCTAAAGATACCCACTCGGGCTTCAATGTTTCGACGTTCCTACTCAAATCGAACTTGAGAAACTTCATTTTGCCACTGTCGATGACGTAGATTACGTCCTCAATAGTTATGGATGATTCCGCGATCGATGTTGCAATGATAATCTTTCGTATATCATTGGGCGGTTCTTTAAATATAAGCTTTTGATGCACTGTTGGCATACGAGAGTGCAGTGGATAAATGATATATTTATCTGCGCATAAAAAGAATTTGGATAAATATTAATATTACCATCTACAGGTTTCGGTAGCAATGTTTTAAGTGTACTTGCTTGGTGGGTATTGTCCGTTGCGCATCATTATTTTATGAAGCTGCGAAATGTCCATCACACCAGGTAGAAAAACTAGAATAGCTCCTGGTGGTTTTGTTCTACAAATGTGTCGAATTAATTCTTCTATCAGATCAAGAGACAGATCCTCTCTGTCAGGATTCTTCAGTTGATCGATCACATTCTTTGAATACTTTTTCTAAATTACAACACGTAACGGATTGAACGCAAACAAGAATGAAAGCATCGAAGAGTGAAAATTAAATGTACCTCGATCGCAAGTCGTCGTATATATGAATCTATTATGGAAGAAGACTCATCTCTCTGAGCTTGTTTATACTTGTCGATGTGTTTGCTGAATTTGAATCTATAAATCAATTGCCATTACAAATACCATTTTACTTGTTAGATTCCAGGCAAAATGAAAACAAACAGTCTTACCGGGTAATTTCTAACACGTCCT
Source organism: Lasioglossum figueresi (assembly GCA_028455805.1). NCBI lineage: Eukaryota > Metazoa > Arthropoda > Insecta > Hymenoptera > Halictidae > Lasioglossum > Lasioglossum figueresi. Next base: position 29,198,730 of record CM052200.1, read on the forward strand.
CTAAATAAAATTCTTCTACCGGATAAGTAAAGCCTGGTATATGAATGATTGGACAATCATTGTAATACTTCGAGAAACTTTCTGAATTAAGTGTTGCACTCATGAGAAGTACTTTTAAATCCGGTCTCTAAAATATCAAATTTAAATACATTAATAGAATTTTTGCATACATCGTAATGGAAAATTCGTGTGAACACTTAATATAATTTTGCTTACTTTCGACATAATTAGTTTTAATAAAGTCATAGTGAAATCGATTTCTGTGGTACGTTCGTGAATCTCGTCTAAAATAATATGAGAGTAATTATTTAGGGCTGGATCACTTTCCATGAATTTCAACAGCATTCCTGAGGTACAAAACGTTATGCTTCCTCTATCTCTAGGCATTACTCTGTAAGCAGAGAAAACATATGAATATATTATGTACTGAATGAAAGACTGATAGAAACGCGAAAACATACCGTTCAAGTCTGATTTGGAAACCTATAGATGTTCCAAGTCTCTCTGTTCTCTCAGCAGCAACTCTTTCAGCAACAGAAATCGCAGATATCCTCCTTGGTTCAGTACATACAATTCGAGTAATACTACCATTACCTTGCTCTATTTGATCATCCAATATAAACTGAGCAATTTGTGTTGTTTTCCCACAACCTAAAATACATTTATAATATTTTCCAAGGATTAAGTATTACTTATACAGTGTTACAATTGTAAGTACTACATATAAACTCACCAGTCTCGCCACTTATTACAACAACTTGATTTTCTTTTACTAGCTTTAAGATTTTTAATCTCTCCTGATATGCAGGCAACCTTAATCGAAACTTTAGCATACTTTCATATTCTTCTGAAGATATTTTTGACCTATATTCAGCTAGTAGTGTATCATCTAAATTGCTATTCCTTTCTAATCTTGAGCTCTGAAGCAGAGCTTTACAAATGTTTTCTTGTATGTTCCCAGATACTATATTTAAAAACTTTCTCTTGAACTGTGAATCCTGAATGTAGCTATATTTTTCCTCCAATTTTTTTATTTGTATTCTCTGCTTGTTCCTGGCTATTGTACAACTTCTCATAAAACCCCTTGGTGTTTAATACTCTTTCCAACTTGTGTTGAACATTTTCTGGTAATGTAATGATCTGAGCTTCTGCCTGTGCCCGTTTTGCTTTTCCTCTGTCTCGATAATAGAGACCTATTTCTTTGCCTTTTAACCATGGTGGGGGTCGCCCTTGCCCTCCGCCACTGCCACGACCCTCGTGCTCGAAGCGTGAGCTTCCAGATTGAGTATTCTCAGCTTTACCGCCTATATACGCAAAATAAACTAGTGTAAAATAATTCTGTCTATTCATTAAATTGGTCTTGAATTTATCAATGATATTTAAAACGTACAAGAATGAATTTTATAGACTAGATTTCCGCGTGTAAAGTTATTGGTTATGTTTAGACTGCGGATGTTAAACATTTATGAAAAAAATGAATGTATCAAATGCAAAACAGTAAAAATATTTTTCTAAAAATTTTTGTTGACTTTCCAAAATCATTTAAAGAAATAAATGTCTATTTGGGTTTCACTAAATTCACAGTCTATTTATGTAGTTCTGTTATTTAACCCTTTGGAGATGGAGGGTCCCACATGTAACGGTATCGATCGGTTGGTAGATTAAAAGGGGTAATAATAATGTCAAACCTGACGGCATCAAAGCTGCCACATGCTCAATACATGAAAACAAGCGTCGCGATATCAATCCATACCAATTCTCAAAATTTCGATTAACGAATTTCATAATTTCGAGGCTCGGTTCAAACCGTCAATGCCATTCCTCAAGTTGTCTAAATAGAAAATTTGACGTACCATGCTCGTTCCGCCGTTGATTTCCGTGTCTCGAAAACGGTCCGTAAGGACGAGACATGTTTTCATATCATTAAAAGTCTCTTTCGATCACCAACGATTCTTGTTCTTTGTCGGGAACTTTTTAGCTGCTCAAATATTGATCAAATCGGCGCTCTGTCTAAAATCGGAATGCAGTAAATATTCACGGAAAATTTCACTATGCACCCTAGTTATGACCAGAGAGTATATGAGAGTATGAGAGTGCTCAAACAGAAGTTCAGAAGAATCTTTAAACCTTAGACCATATCAGAGAGTAAATGAGAGTGCTCACGCCCGGGCTTTGGCCGTGCCACTATTGGCTGCACATCAACTCGCAGTCCGGACAAGAACCTACATCGACTCTCAGTGACTCTCAGTCCGGACAACATCATTTTTGGCCTTGATCAGAATAAAAAGTTTATATTGATTGATTCGCAGCACCCGTATTATATTATAAACAATTTTTATTTGAATATGTTCTCCAAGTTCAGTTTCTCTCTCTTTTTCATGAAATTAA
>CM052200.1:29201217-29221776 GCA_028455805.1 Lasioglossum figueresi
TTAGGACTTGGAGAAATTATATGTTCAGTTAGGAAGTCGGAATTTAACTATAGTTACTGAACTTGGAGAACATATTCAAATAAAAATTGTTTATAATATAATACGGGTGCTGCGAATCAATCAATATAAACTTTTTATTCTGATCAAGGCCAAAAATGATGTTGTCCGGACTGAGAGTCACTGAGAGTCGATGTAGGTTCTTGTCCGGAGTGCGAGTTGATGTAGGTTCTTGTCCGGACTGCGAGTTGATGTGCAGCCAATAGTGGCACGACCAAAGCCCGGGCGTGAGCACTCTCATTTACTCTCTGATATCAGTGATCAGAATCCGTAACTTTTATGCGTTGCCATAGCCTACTCTAGTACTAGAGTAGACTGTGGCGTTGCTATTACACATTTCGTAAGTGTCCGGATACTTTTGAGCGGTAGTGTACATTGGCGGGAAAGTACCGATATTTTACGGGGTGTTCAAGGTACCTCATTTTATCAAGAATTTTACTTTACTGAGACTAAAATCGCCGCGCATGCGCGAGAAATCTTGCACAATATCTCACAATCTCACCACTGACTACAATGCTATGAAACTGTGAATTGCTGTGAATTGTGAATTTTAAATTTTAACCATCCTTACGCTTACTAAAAGATGATCGAATGCTTATGAATGATAAATCCTTTAATTATATTAGCTGGATAAAAATAGAGGGTTGAAAATTTACAAAGAAAATATTTTTAAATTCAATGACTCATTGAAGCACAGACCATTTTTCCAGAGTATTTTATGAACGTAACCATAGCAACGAAAGACGTGTTTAGTAGTATTGGAGTAGTCCAGACCAGTCCAGACCGACTGGGTTATTAAATAAATACGTATTATATATTTACGTACTACACATTTTATATTTAAAAGAATCGGTGGGGAACGATGATCAATATGTTCAGTATTATTTTCTGTGTTTTATTATTGACCAAGTTTTACAATGTACACTGTGAAGATTTTGATATTGATACCAATGGGTACATTGTTTACTGTCCATGTATGGGTAAGATTTTATTCAAACTATAATATGTAATACTTTCAGTGTTAATTGCATACTGAAAATCATAATTCGTGATTTATCTAACTCATTTTGTTATTTATTTTAGGAAGATTTGGAAATCAAGCGGATCACTTTTTAGGTGCCTTAGGGTTTGCGAAAGCATTAAATCGTACCTTGGTGCTACCACCATGGGTTGAATATAGAACTGGAGAGACTAAATCTGTTAGTAACTAATTAATTTTAATAACTTAAGCGATAGTATGTCTCTGATAAATAATTAGTTTTGGTTGATTGTTTAGATACAAGTTCCTTTTGATACTTATTTTAACGTCTCGCAAGTGCAGAATTGCCACAAAGCGATGACGATGGAAATTTTTATGGAAGATATTGCTCCAAAAATATGGCAACCTAAGGAAAGAGTATGTAAGTTTGTGATGTTAAATAAAAAACATTAGGTATCCTTCTGAGACATATTATTTTCAGCTTTTTGTTATTCGGCGCGTGGTAAAGGAGACTCCTGCAATGCTAAAGAGGGAAATCCATTTGGCCCGTTCTGGGACACTTACAATATTGACTTCGTGAAATCAGAATTTTATGGACCATTTCACTACGATGTCTATCATACAGATGTAGCGATACAATGGAAGAAAAAGTATCCTGCTATAAGTTGGCCAGTGCTGGCATTCACTGGTGCACCTGCCAGCTTTCCCGTTCAGCTAGAAAATAAACAATTGCAGAAATGTCTCGAATGGAATACAGAAATGCTTAATAAAGCAAAAGCGTTTATAAAACAAACTTTGCCAAAGGGAGCTTTCATAGGCATTCATTTACGCAATGGAATTGATTGGGTAAATGTTCCTATCATCTTTCTATCTCTGGCACAGTGCAAACATATAAAGGTTCTTTTTGCAGGTTCGGGCTTGTGAATTTATATCTAGCACACCAAATCTTTTTGCTGCACCTCAATGTCTGGGTTATCGAAATGAAAGAGGGAAAGCAACTTCTGCTATGTGCTTACCATCATTCGAAGTAATAATACGTCATATTAAACGTGTCATTCGCAATGGTAATGACATCAAATCAGTCTTTGTGGCATCTGATAATAATTACATGATCAAAGAGCTTACTAAAGCTCTGGCACGCATGGAGGTAAAAAATTTCTCAATATGTACTGTCAACATACAGGATATAGAGCATTTAATATATGTCATCTATATCTTGCTTGCTTTTATAATACCACACAAAATGCATTAGATGAAACAATTTTGGTTCTTTTACAGGTGCTAGTTCTTAAGCAGGACTCGCCTGCATCTCCCCATTTAGATTTAGCAATTCTTGGAAGAGCAAATTACTTCATAGGAAACTGTATCTCTTCTTTCTCGGCTTTTGTTGCAAGAGAAAGAGAAGTAAAGGGGTATCCTATGTTCTTTTGGGGCTTTCCCACAGAAAGATCATCTTCCACTAATCACGAAGAATTGTAGCAATGGGGCTTGCAATTATTTTGTTATATATTCTTTTTATCGAAATGTATTTAACAACAATCAATAAAGAAATTTATAAGAATTCAAGCTCTTAATACATACAAGAATAAGACATTCTTATTACTCGATAAACGTAACGTTGGACGAAATCTAATATAAAGTGCCTCTGTCGTAATTAAAATAAGTATTTCAAGTAACTTATACTTTATATATACATATCACATTTTTACAATCGTTCTCTACACCCACGCATATTGCTTAGACTATATTACATCATCTATGTTTACAATAATATCGTAAATATTTTACATTCATTTTTACAAAATTTGGTTCTCGTTTAGACCAGATCATTAGAGTCTTAATAGCTTTTATGATCTCGTCTTTCTTAGGCAGCGACGATTCGCTATCACCAATGGAAATACTTTCAGTTCTTTCTAGAGAATTGTCTTTAGCTTCCATGCATCTCGACAAAAAGTCAGTGGATCCTTCTTCTTGCTCTTTGGTGTCCATAATTTTCAAGTCGGACTCAAACAAATCCTCTGGGTTCTGTATGCCTGGTACCTCTGGAAGGTACTCTGGGACTTGTTTGATCAGGTTTTTCCATGAATTTCGAATATCCGAAATACTCATTTCCAGCCATGCCTCGTATAATAAATGAATACAATCCTTAAGATCGTAATTAGAGTAGAATTCTTGTATCCCATCGGGGTAACCCATCGCTCTAGTTAACATCTTATGACGATAAGATTTTTTTGTCTTCTCAAGCACTTGATCTATGGGTTGCAGTAGGTGGCTAGTGTTCGGGGGTAGAAATACAATTTGAAAACGCTCGTCTTTTTGTAACTCTTCAAGAAAGTGTAGAGTATAGCCACGAGAGTTATCCAAAATAAGGATAACTTTCCCACAGGTACCGTTGTGTAATTGATATTTCATTATGTCTGGTTTAAAATAATTTTGATACCAATCGGCAAACACAGTTTGATCCATAAAAGCTTGTTGCTGGGCTTTGTAAATCACAGGTAGCCGATGTTTTGAATGCTTTAATACTCTTGGATTTTCGAATCTGTTAATAAACAAAGGTGCAAGCTTATGACTCCCTGTTACATTAGTACAAAGGCCTATTGTTACTCTATCCTTATTCATATTCTTTTCTTCGATCCTTTTCTCCCCGCTGTGCGCAAAAATCTTCTTGGAAATAGTTTTCCATGACAGACTGGTTGCGTTCATATTATAAACATTTTCTTTGTCGATATCCTCTTCTTCCAGTTGTCTAGTAAAAGTTTCTACAAATTGTTGGGCAACTGCTGTATTGGCATCAACATTTTGTCCAAATAATCTAATGCCATGGCGATTCTTAAATCTCCATAGCCAGCCTCTACTAGCTTTGAAACTCGAAGGTCCACCAATTTCCCTATTTACTTCTGCTGCTCTTTCTACCATTCGCACATCTGTGATGGGCTCACCGAGTGTTTTACATTCTATAAACCATGTGTACAAACGATTATCTAATTCCTCATTCTCAGGCTTTCGTAAAGTTCTTCTATGTGCTTTGTCTACACCTTTGTCGGTAAACTGACTTACAGTCACTGCATTACGTTTGATTCGACGAACTGTAACAGGAGTGACATTGTATTCGGCAGCCAACGTGTTAATAGGTACACCGCTTTCTAAATGCTGTACAATTTCTAGCCTCTGCTTCATAGAAAGTGGAGCCCTTCTCAATTTATTATTACTATCCATTTTTTAAGGGAACTATATGGGGGTGATGGCAAGTATATCTATACAACTCTCTTTTTGTATAAGGATCACTTGAAATCTTTTAGAAACATCTGACAGAGTATCAGCACTATTAAATTTTCTATTAAATTAGAAATCGAGACTTCAAGGATTAATAACCGGGAGATTGTTTGTCGTTTGCAAACCACATACTTTCTCCGTAACCGATTGGTGGAAAATGTGTCATCGTGCAATCATCGTGTTAGAAGGCAGAAAATAAGTACAGAGATTCCTCGCTAGTTGGCTGCAAAGGTGACAGTAGATGCCTTCATAACATCTACTCGCTCGTGATACGTTCAAGAGCAGGGAAAGTTGTTCTCATTGGTTAACGAAATGTCAATGACCTTTTTATTAGTATTTCAAAATATATATTCACTTACACGATTTGTAGTTGAATTAGTGTGGAAATGAGAATACTCACGCTCAGGATTTCGGTGGCTCCAATATAGTGTTGCAGCCTTGACTCATTTTTAGCATGGATCAGAACCTACATCATTTTTAGCATGGGTCACAACTTACTATAGACGAGGTATAGGACACAGACTTAAGAATAAGTGTGTGTACAGGTTTTGCACTCCAAATTCATCCTTTTGCAAGTCAAATACATCCTTTTGCAAATCAATTTCACCCTTTTGCAAATCAAATTCAACCTTCTACAAATAAAGCACTTTTAAGTAAGTTTTTGTAAAAGAATCAAATCAAATGTAAATTAATTGTTAAGAAATTCAAAATTTTATTATTTAAAAGTAATTACTAGACTGCGGATCTTTGTCCATTTGTAAGAAAATGGAGTAAATAAATTTCAAAGTGATTGGGAAATTTAAAAAATTGAAGATCTCAATCTCCGAAGTATACCGAATTTTTTCCTACTCTTTTATGTAAAATCGCCCCCTGCCCGACTGTACTATGATGTCCGGCCCACCCTGTATAATTTAATCTAAATAAATAAATAACGAATTTTTGTTAAATTGATTTGCAAAATGATGTATTTGACTTGCAAAAGTCAAAACCTATATTGGAGTAGAGTCTACTTCTATACCTCGTCCGTGTTCCTATACCTCGTCCGTGTACCTATACCTCGTCTGTGCTCCTATACCTCGTCTGTGGGTCTGTGGTTGCATTTTTTTAGAAAAAATCAGTGACGCTATCTGACGTTTAATATGCTGTACTAAATGGGGTAAAAGTTGCGTTGTTTCTGCATAGAAGGCGCCTTTGCCTTTTCTTGGAAAAATGCGTTTGTCGGTAACATTTGTCTACTAGTTTGAGCGTTTTGTCGCTACGAGGAATGTCGCTATTTTCAGATTTTACGGAGCAAATGATTGTTGCCGTTTCCCTCGTAAAATACAATGAATGTACTGGCACGAATCATTTTTTATAGCAATAATTGAGATAGAGAGCGCTCTGCACGAAATTGCGACACCGAGTGTCTAATGTTTTCTTTTTTCCCAAACACGTTGTGTCAAAAGATTGTTGTGTAAAGATCATGCAGCATCATTGAGAAATAGACAGTATTGCCTAAACACTTGCTGCACGGTGTAACACAAATATGTTCATTTTGAAAACAGCTGCATTCAGACTCGCAACTATATCTTTACGATGCGGAACATCATCAATTTGGTGATACTTCTTTGTTACTTTCACAGAAGTGTTACAGCTTCTGATTGTTTTCCCGACTACTGTCAGTACAAGGTAACTCATTTTTTCTACATCACGCTTTTCTTATCGATCGTATAGTAGTTATACTTTGACGTACATCAAAGTATACGTCTGTAAAACTGTCATTAAAACCGTCATGAAAAGCATTGTAATCTATGTTATCTATGACTCCATATCTCTTCCTTCTTTTTATCACGGGGAAATCAGTCAACGCTCTACACACTATAAACTTGCTAATTCAACTTTATCACCTACGTAAAATTATTTTCTTAGGACGAGGTCCCTGTGAAACCTGGAGTTCAGTGTCTACTGACAAAAGTAGAAAGAGGTGAAGGTACGAAAACAAGCATATAGATGCTGTTCAAGATTATCCATCGAAATACTAAATTTCTTTAGCAATAGCTAAATTTGTTTTCCAGATTGTGCCGATCTTACATTCGAAACATCTCATAAAGAGGATACAAACGAGGATTCTAACAGAGTAAGTCTTCGCGTTTACGAGCACAATCTTTCCCAGAGAGTAGCTGCATTTAACTTGAGCGTGACCAACGCAAATTTCCATGGTAAGAGCTCGTAGTGAGCGAATTCGCGAACAACAGAAGAAATGACATTAATTTTGTTGATGATAAAACAGGACTGATCACACGCTACCAGAGTTTATCAAATCCGAACCAGTCGGCATGTAGACACGTAGAATTCTATGGGAATGAGACGCATCCAGCACCTAAAGAACTGTACGTTTCTTGCCCATTCGTGAATGATTCTTATGAGTCCTCTCCTTATCGGTTACATGTCCTGCTAACTGGTGAAACGTACAATTACAGCAAGCAGTATATTTTTAACGTCCCTCGACACAGATTCATTGGTATGCGTAATTCCTTACTGTATATCTTTCTATCGTAGTTCAAGGTTTTTGAATTTCCAACATCGTAATCGTTTTTCTCTGTAGAAGAAGATGCGGGCGTGCGATATTACACACCGTTCGTCTATGTAGACGTGTCGGACGCGCCACGTTTCTTGCTGTACATACAGGCTCTGCCGGAATCGTACAACGTGTCAGAGTACAGAGTTTGGTTGATGAACGACGAGACGGATTCCGTGGATACGAACGGCTCCTGGACGACAAGCGACGAAGCGATGTCTTACGACCTCACCGATCGCACCGGAGTTTTTTACTTCAAAGTATCTGCCATACATTCCGATTGCGGGAAATATGGCTGTGCAAATAGTACCACGCCGTCCATTACTACACGTAAGTGAGAGAAAAAGTTCATCATGTATTTTTACAATCGCGCGTTAAGGTACGAATAAACTAGCAAGTAACTTGTGACAGCTTTTGCGAGAGCGAATCTCATGATTCGCGTAAAGTGTAAACGTCTTTGAGATAGCCGCCAGCAAGTTGAACTCACTCGCGACAGTTGCTCTCAGAGAGCAAAACAATGTATTTTATATTTGCAAACAAGTGTACACGCGTCTGCAAGTTACTTATTAGTGTATTCGCACCTTAACACGGATTAACGAATTTTCCTATTGAACACAAGAAGCAACCCCTCACCGCCTCTTCATCATGATCATCAGTACTGTCTGGATACCACCAGTGATACTATGTGCTCTCTATCATCTTTACAAGCTGTGTAGAAGAGGTAAGTCTGTGTTAGAGAAACCAGCTGTTTCAGTCAAGCCACTCCTGCAACCTCGTGTTCGTTTTCAGAGTGCTGGAAGCGAAGACGAAAGCCAACCTGTTTGCTGATCTACTCGCCAACACGACTGACGCACATCAACGCGATGAGTGAGCTGGCTAAATACCTCAGGAATTCGAACGTGACTGTGATAGACACGCTTGACGTCACGGACGCCACGCGAAATGTCAGTAGCAAACACAGTCAGTAACAATTCGCTTTCCAAGATAGACTACTGCGTTATAATATTTCCCTTTGTAATTTTCAGTCCGAACGAGATTTCGCGTTCACGCAGGATCCAAAAGAGTGTTGCGGAGCCGCTTTTCAAAGCGCGGACGTTGTCCTGGTCGCTGCTTCCCCGCCGCCTAAGAAGCCCACCGTGTCGTTCATTTACCGCGACAACGATAATCACCTGTTAAAGTTGGTTAAGGAAAACCAGGCACGGAAGGAGAAACGGTACTACATCGTGCAGTTGCCGTACTGCAAGCCGGAAGACGTGCCCGAGGAAACGCGGCATCTCAGAAGATTCTCCTTGCCGAAGGAGCTGCCGAACCTCGTCAAAGTGATCCACAAGATGGAGCGCGTCGGCTGCGTTTACGTGTCTGACAAAGAGTTCTTAGATAGCGTCAAGTTAGCGAAATTGGAGTTGCTCGGAGAGGACAGCAACTCGAGGGACGCACGAGAGACCGGTCAGTTTCTCGCAAAGCCTATTTTCGTCTTCTTAACACTTTATCTACTGGGAGCTTGTTAATAGGATTTCCAATAATTGTGCTGTATCGAAAGAAAAGTTAAAGGTCTTTTTATATATAATATTCCAAAAAAAATAATTACGTTAATGTGGGTGATTTGTTGGTTTACGATTATAATTGCTATTGCTCTTCAAAGATCTATTAAAAAGCCTTGCTCGTGTACCATAGAATTAAAAAAATTATAGAATATCCACCGGTAGTCATTTATGCTTTAATATTAATTGGCTTACTGTTTCAGAGAATTTGTTGAGGCCGGAATCCGAACGAGCGCCGGACAAACAGAATTCCGTGTTGACGAAAGGCAACGATGTCCTCTCGCAAACGTTCACGACCAATATCGACGAGTTGAACTTGCTCGGAGAGACCGAAACAGACACGGAAGCAACGTTCGCTTGCAGATCTTCGATCGGCCAAACCGGCGGGTTTCGCATCGACGAATTGACATTGTGATTCCGTACTATTTTTTATCTACGTTAAGTTTTTCACCGAAATTTTCGATAGCACACTGATCTCCCGACGATTCGCGGCCCAACGCGGTTGTCCCCGCAAGACAGTTTCTTTTTTTACAAACGCACTACTGATAGGACGACGTCTCTTGTATAACTGTACCGACTGCCGACTCAATAAACAGGGGAATCATTCGTCGCCGTATGTAAACTCTTTGCGTCCGTTCGCTGTCTGTGTTTTGCAACTGTCCGTCCGACGAGTTTATTGAATACATTACACGCATACGAAGATATTAGGTACAAGAAGGTAACGATGACACGATAACAAATACATATTCAAAGGGGAAGTGCATCTTTTTTCTCTTTCGTTAAAACTAGTCAACTTTCGCAGCACGACGATGAACGAAACACAAGTACGCGGTAAAAACCGAAATTTGTACGCGGACGTTCGCGCGACAATTAATGTCGCCGCTAACTAACTAATGTAATGGAATGCTCTGCTCTGCTCTGCTTTATACATAAATACAAACCGACTTGTTTCTTCGACGAGGCACTGAGAAAACGTTGTCTCGTTCGCAAGTTAAACTATATAATAGCTTATGTCCTTTTTTTCTCGATTACGAAAATGATCGCATGTATTTACACGTGTCGTTTGATAGCGTGCGCTCGGAAGCTGTAAGCACGTGCGCTAACAAATGCATCTCGCGCTGTTCGAAGCTTAAATACTGAACGAATTCCAGATCTATACTCCTCCGATCAATTTTGTTCGCATTATCAGACGGTTCGACGATAGCTCGTTTCATCTCGAATGATCGTCGACGATCTTGAGGGACAGTGGAAGAGAGTGAAAGGGGCGGTGCTGTTTAGCTACACAGGAGTTGAACGAACTTATCGAACTAAACGAATCGAGGGAACGAGTTGAGGGGGCTGGTACGTTACATTCGATACAGGGCCCAATATTTCATACGTAAAAATAAGTCTTTTTCGTTACGCGATTAGTAGAACATCACCTTTAATGGTTTCGCTAATGGGAGACCGCACGGTATCGGAAATCACTTTTCGGGGAAGGTATCTAAATCTTGTATATGTATACTCTGAAAAACCCTAATGGCGGCATTGACAAAACACCATTAAGGTTTTTCCGTTCTGGATGTGCACTGCAAGATTTAGTGATTTTCGATACCGTGCGATTTCACCGTGAATCGCTCTCGCGCACACACGACGCGAATCCAACGATTATTACGGTTTCGATCCTCGATCCCTTCAGTTGTCTTTGCCTTTGCTTTTACGATCGTTCACCGTGGTAGGCACGAGCAGATTCTCGGACTCCAAGAATTTTTTCCCTTCCATGTCGATGTAGGACTGCGGACGTTCGCTGGTCGGCGTGGCTAGATCATTTTCACTGTCGCTCGTGACGCTCGCGTTCCTCGCAAACTTGATCGGGCTCTCGTAGTGATTGTCGAGCAGATTCGTTCGTTGATCGTTCACATAGGACGGTTTGGTACCTTCATTGGCGTCGGGGAAGGACGCTATAGGCTCGTGCCAGAGGGTGTGGAGCTTGTCGATCTTGTCGCACTTGGTCACCTTGTCGAAAGATGGTTTCTCCAGGTAGTTGACCACGCTGTTGCCGAATGTGTTCGTCTCTTCGGCTGGGTCGTCAGCTTCGTCGTTGCCGGAACCTGCGACGGAATACGAAGAGGAAAGGTATTTAACATTAGAACTACCGGGCCTAAAACCCTACCGATAAGATATTTATGGTAACATGTACTTGAACAAAAGAGGTACACTAAACAAATGGGCTCAAGAATATATTTTCATAATATCACGAATGCTGAAGCGAAAAAGTTAAATCTAGGAGTCTATTTGAGAGTAAAAGAATTGCGTGTCGCTGTCGATAGTATTCCTCTCGAATGGGTATTGTGTTGAAAGTTGAAATTCGCTCTCGGCATTCTCACGTCAGAGCAACTCGCGAGAGTTTTACTCCGAAATTGATTCTGTGGCTTAATAACCACTGTTTGGACCGTTGAAACGAGCATTGAGGATATTTGCTACTTACTGTTTGGACTGTCCAACGCGTGAAGGGACGCGAAATAAGACCTGTTCTGCACAGTTCTGGGATTCAAGTCCAAGTAGTCGACGCTGTCCTCCAGCATCCTCTCCCAGTGAATGGTCAGCTCCTTGAAAGACGGCCTCGACCCAGGCTCGAGGTGCCAGCACGACACCATCAGTTTGTACCTACGAAATACGTCGAGTGTCTTATATGTATACGAGCGAAGAGTAACGTGTAAGCGAAAATCACGGGTTACAATTGCTGTGAGCAGTTGGCCGGCCTCTCCATACGGTAGCCAGCTTTCAGTAGGTTGTAGAGATTGTGCACGTCGACTCCGGGATACGGAGAAGCGCCTAGAGTGATCAACTCCCAGAGGAGGACACCGAAGCTCCAAACATCCGACTTGCTGGTGTACACATGATCAGCGAGGGATTCGGGTGCCATCCATTTCACGGGAACTACGGGCCAGTAAAATCTTGGATTAAACGGGGATTTCGAGCGGCTGCCGCGCGCTGCCAGCGAGAAAGAGCTCCGGCAAATCCTCGGAGATTTACGGGCCGTGAAATAAATCGGTTACAGCGAGAAGAGCGTTTCGTTGGAATTGTACGAACTTTACGAATTGTACGCACCTCGTCCTTTGCTGCGTTTCAGGTACGCGTCGTCCTCGTATACGTCCCGGGTCAGCCCGAAGTCCGATATCTTGCAGACCTTTCCGGTCGCGAGCAACACGTTCCTGGCGGCCAGGTCTCTGTGCACCAGCTGCAAGGGAAAACGATATTTAATCTCTATCAATCTCTGCTCACGAGACTCTCTGGTGTACGTCCATTTCGAATTGTTTCTCGAACGTTTCGCAAGCGCTGTAACTATTCTGCTAAATTTTCTGCATTAATTACACGATACAAGAGCTAAATGAAAATTCACTAATTTCATTAATCATTTCAAGATGTTGATATTCCTAAACACTTTCAATCTGGGTAACTTCAATTCTGTCGCACTGCAGTGGTTGCGTTTATGCTTACTGCCTCGTCTCGTTGATAGACGATCGTCGCGAATTACCTTGATCTCGGACAGGTAGCCCATCCCTTTGCTAATTTGCCAGGCGAACGAGAGAATGTCCCGGGACGTCACGGTATAAGTGGACGTTACATTGACGTCCATATTGGTATCCACGTTGGCATTCGCCGGTGACGTTTCTTCGCCGCCGTTCCTGCCCCCGGAATCCAAATGTCGGCTGCGTCTCAAGTAGTTTCTACAAATAGCGAGCATCCTTGTTTTCGTAATATCGTGGAACAAGGGGAAGGAAGAGAAAAGTATAGGGAGAAGAGGAAAGAGGAACACTGGCGCCCGGACTACGTCGCGCCGCGCCGGTTAACGCTCTTTTGCACCCGGAAAAGGCATTTTCTCGCAATGACCCCGTGAAGAATTTAATTACCGCAACGCTACGTGAACATCTCGCGGACCGGTTATTGTCCCGGCGAAGGAATTTCGCAATACGAGATTCCACAGTCTCGATGCACTGGTGGTTGGTTACTCACCGCAAAGAGCCAAACTCTGCGAACTCGATGATCAGGTAGACAGGGGCGCCGGGAGTTGTGCACGCGCCTAATAATCTGATCACGTTAGGGTGATGGACCTCCTTCAACAGCTGGTATTCAGAAAGCAGGTCCGCTAGTTCAGAAGCGCACGCGTTCTCTTTCAAAGTCTTCACCGCGACGGTCGTCGGTCCCGAAGAATCTCCGATGTCGATCGCTTTGGCCCGCAATACACGGCCAAACTCACCCTCACCCAGGACCTGCTCGATGCTCAATCGCGATCTTGGAAACTCCCATTTCGGATCCGTCTGACAACACATTTGATAACGCGATCCTCGTTAACTATACGGTCAGTTTCGTAATCATAATTGATAATTCTTAGAAGGGTAACATTTCCCTTCTAAAATGGGACTTTTGATATGCAGCAACCTAATACAGTTTTGTCTCCCATAGTGTTACAACCTCGGGGATATGGAGGCTCAGGAATCATAGAGATCCACGTTATTTGAAGTTTGCCGAACATAGAGAAGGACAGCGCGTAAACGACAAAAAGGGACTGAGGGTCGTGGTAGCCGGCCCAGTTCAAAAGGCTGTGTATCGATTACGTCAATGCAAATAGGGCAGCTTTTTTTATTTTTCATTATTTTTTTACAGAACTTTTACCAACGTATTTGTGAGACTTTTATAATTAAAATGAGTCAAAATATAGCATAATTTGGACTATATTTACTTATTTAACATTAAACCTACCACCACCGGTAAAAATGACCGGATACAGATTTATTATTTTACAATTATTGAAATAATAAAAATGATTTTATAAGAATTGATCGTATAAATATCCTTAGTAGAGCACGTATATATTATAATAGAAGTCGCAGAAAGTCTAAATAAAATCAATCTTATCATTTTTATATGGGAACATGTACCAGTTACTTTTAAGGCTCGGTTAGCTTAGTGTTAAAGTGTGATCATAACTCGCTATTTGTCACAAAACAAACGTAAGAAACGACAGGAAACGAACGATAAAAATGCGTCATAAACTATATAAACCCCGTTAAACGTTTTATTGTACGTATCGATGGCCGTTGCAACACTTCTCTTGGATAACTTTTCCAAGTGTAAACGACGATCCTGGGTAATCAACGGTGCTAACCACCACCTGTTACTGTAATTGTAAAGGGGAGTTCTACACTTCCTGGAGGTTGAAATGGCCTCAGGAGTCAGTGTATAAAACATTTTACCTCCCTGCACTTTAAAGAACAGAAAAAAAATCCAAACTATGGCGTGTGTAGACTCATTTTTATTAGAAAAATCTCATAAATGTGTTAACAAAAATTTTGTAGAGAGAGAATAAAAAATAAAGAAGTTTTTCATTTGCATTACCATTGCAATCGATATGTAGGCCTTTCTTTCCACACGTTATCCTTCTATGCGTTCGAAACTTTCATCGCTTATTAAACGAGTAAATATAATCGCGATCCTATCGTGTTTGGTCTCGTTTTAATCAGAAAAAGTTCACCAATACGTTGGTAAAGGTTTCGTATCGAAATAACTAAAAGTAATAAAGTTTCATCGTTGCGTTAGTATGTATTGTCTCAACGATATCCGTCCTCGGATCGTGTCACATTGTAGCGTCCTCCAGTAGTAGGGATAAAAAAGTAACACTATCCGTAGAGACGAAAGTCACACTATGGGAGACAAGACTGTAACTCGTTATCGGAAGGGCGGTGACACAAGGTAGGTAACTTTCCATGCAACGATAACGATAATGGCGACAAAAAGGAGGACTAGCGGTCATGGTCGACGAGGGCCAAAAAACTAGTTTACAATATCTAGTTCGAAACCAGCAAAATCGGCCGAACATAACGCATAGCTCGAAATTGTCAAGTCGGTCAAACAATTCAGCCGAGTCAGCCACATGCTAACTATAAATGGGTGGTCTTCCGAAACAGACGGCGCGAATTGCAATATTCTAAGACCGCCATTAATCAGGGCTCCCCAACAACTACATTGTTGTCACTGTTTAATTCCCCTCCGAGTTTCCTCGAAATTTCGAATTGCTCCGCGGATTTTCAACTCCTGGATGAGAGCGTGGGATTAGCAACCGTGTACTAAGCTATACATATACCGTGTAGGTATATTCGCGAGCACGAAAGCGTGCGCCCGTATCCTATTTGGTTAAATTTTCACATCGAAAGTGGATGTACTCTTGCTGGTAGATATCGGGGCCGTAGAACTTCTGGTAAAATTTTAAAATGCTACAAAACTGGATGGACCAGACGGTAGAACTTACCGGACAGCTTTTCGAAAAAAGGAGATGACGATTCGCCGCTGTGAACGTGTCCAATCCGATCAGCAGTCCGTCCCCTCTATCTATGTAGTCGGATGGCAGGATACCGATCGCGGTAGCGTCGCCGTTTCCTGTTCTCCGTTTGCTGTCTCTGCGAGCTCCCTTTGCGGCCATCCTAAAGTTTTACACGATACCAGAAACGTCGAGAAAATGAATTGAAGGAAAATGAATCATCGTACGGAAGTGGGTCAGACGATAATTCTTGTAATTTAAAGTTACTCTCTCTCTCTCTCTCTCTCTCTCTCTCTCTCTCTCTCTCTCTCTCTCTCTTTTTTTCTCTTTGCGAGAATAGGACTAACGATTAAGACAAATATTCTTCGTTACGTAAGAGCTTACACTGAACTGTTTCGTGCAAGTTCGAAATTTTCGAAATTTACGATATATGCTGGATAAAATACCGTTTCGTGTATTGACAGTTCCATCGAGCGAAACTGGGTTACGCTTCGTGAAATTGTGAGTTTTATCGATTTCTTTAACAATTTTATACGAGTTCATAACTGGACAAAATACTACCCCTTTAACTCTTCGCGGACGAAGATTGTTTAAGATATATGAGAAATATTTTCCTCCGAAATCTAAAGCAAAGTCTTCGGTTCTAGGATCGAGCGAAAGCACGTACTGATCTTTTATTGCTACACCAAGTAATAGCGTAAAGTAGAAAACTGCAAGGATATTTGAAGAATGTAAGAGTGGTTTTCTAATATCTTCGACTTGTTAAATTGATTAACGGAAGAGATACATTGTTATTCGGTTTCAGTTTTTATTTTGCAGAAAAGTCAGCAATCTGCTGATAATCGCGTTGACTGCCACGGTGCGGTCACCGGTGACCGTCGCTGCCGACGTGCTTAAACATAATCGTCACAAAATTAGCAGCACCGAATATCAATTGATTCGTTCCTAAATTGAACTACACGATCTTGTCACCATTCGTCCTCAAAGGGTTAAAGTTGGTTCTTTCGCATCACGATGAAACGATTCTCTGACGCTTTGCATAATTTGATCGACGACTCGGGGAACTGTGTCCGTGAACTGCGCCAGTTCTTCGCGGATTTCGCTTCGAGGATAAGATTGTTTCTCATAAAAATCGTGTAACAGCCCGAATTTCCATCTCGAACAGGAGCCGAGTAGAGTAGATCGTTTCTGCCTCTCGAGTCTAAGAACGATAAAGCCGCGGAGTGCGCGGAGTGTACGGTGGAAAGTTTTTTAATCTGCAACGATTGAAACGATTCTCGCCCCGGTATGTAGGCGAGATGCAGAATTCGCAGAATAATTTTACGCGGCCGTTCGGATAGTGTGCCGCGATCAGTTTTACGACGCGAGCGTGAGTCTCCAGAGTGGCACGTGTCCAATGAAAAGAAGAACACCGGTTACTTGCCGGATGGCTCGTGCAGAAGGTCCGAGGGAAATCGATAGTGCACCTCGATAAGCGCGTATCTATAACCGTGCGTCCCCGAAATATCGAATGGTACGTCGACTCTGTGTTATCCTATTGAGAAAGAAATTCGATAGTCGGGTCGATTCAACAAAACGGATCGCGGACAAAGAACTCCTTCGAGAATTATCGGCGATACCTTCGGTTGTCGCGCTGCCGTGAACCGTTCGCATTGTGCCGCTCGGCAAACATTGCCTTTTTTGATAACGTACCTGTATCTCGAGGTGACGAACGAGCCAACGATCGCTACCAACACGAAGAAACTGCCACCGATCGCCCCGATCATGCAGAAAGGGCCGCACGGGCCACTGGACGCTGTCGGGGAAACAAAGAAATTCGGGGCGAATCAGCGGAGGAACTATAAAATGGTTTCCGCAGTGTACGGGTTTCGCCGTACGGTTGCGAACAAATGTTGATTGATTACCTGCTGCTGCAGTCGCAATTTTTTTAATCTCGCCGTTATTGTTTTACTATTCAATTTTGATGCTGCCGCAGCTATGCCAGCCGGCGCAGGTCAACCGTTCATTTGTCAGAAAAGCGGACAATTCGGAAAGGCTGTACACAGCCTTTCCACGAAGCGTCGCGTGCAACGATTAGAGGAAATAAAATAGGAAACGATTGAACACGTTCAATGCCAAATTATTCCCCAAAAATTTCACGAAAATATTCTAGATCGAATGAAATAAATGAATTCTGTAGTCAAACTAGCTTCGAGTGCCGAGGGTTAAGGGGGCGTACTCGTTTTTCCAGGGTTGCAAGGGTGCGGGACGCGCTTTCTCATTTCTCGATAATGTAAAAGTCTTGTTATCCTTTTACGTTTACGAGCCGTTTGCATTATTCGGCAGCGTAATTTGCATTATTCGGAAGCATACAACTGCGCATGTAGCAATCTTCATAAAGCTGCAACAGCTACATGCTTCCGAATAATGCAAATTACGATTTACTCAAAATGACTTTTGAGGGCGATTGCGGCCTAGATTGATTTTTCATCTAGCACTTTTGACTACCGAAAACCTCATGTTTGCATTATCGAGAAATGAGAAGGCGCAACAACCCGCACTCTTGCAATCCGGGAAACGAGTCTACCCCCTTAATGCGAAAAATTACGGGTACCTTTTCGAGCCCCGGTAACGACGATCTCGTTGTCCCGGCTGTCCTCTCGAGCGTCCTCTCTATTTCTCGATTTCCCATTCCGCGAATCCTTATTCGGCTTGCCGGAATCATTGGATCGCAAGGGGTGTTTGTCAACGTTGCAGGTGCACTTGAGCAGGTCATCGTCGCAGGCGCAAGTGCCCAGCCCTTTCTTGATTCCGCGACCGTCGTCGTTTAAATCCGACCAATGCACCTCGTAAACGCAATCCTGCGGGCAGATGCGAGGGTCCATCTGCTCGAGTTCGTCGCATCGGTTGTCGGGGCAGTAAGACAAGTCCGGGGAACACGTCCGGTAGTGGTCCGAGAATCCGGAAGCGTTGTTGCGTCTCCACACGCATTGTCCCGAGAAGGTGTCATTGCTAAAATATACAATTACGAACCGCGTTCTTGGTTGGTCCAGTTGTCGGAGATACAAAATTGAAGAAGCAGAAGAAGCTGTCGAACCTGAGGACTCCGCTAGCCACGCCGCAACTCGATTCGCATTTTTCTACTTTCTCTGCGTTCGCGCAAGAGCGTAATTGTTCGTTTCGATTGCTGCGATTACACCCGTCCAGTTTTGACGCAGACACCGACGCTAAACTGACGCGAATCGTTGAAGAGGACACGACCCGATCCTTCCTGTTCCACTTGATCTTCAGCCTGCAACGAGAATATGAATTGCACGGTGCTCCAAGCTCCAAGGTTGTTAACACGCTGATTGCCGCACAATCAGAAGTTCCCACAAAATCAAGTGATATAGCTGCTACAGTCGAAACTGCAGAGGTAAAGCTTGGTCCAGCACATAATGGTGGGGGCGGCAGATCCAACAATTCATGAAAGTTTTAGCACTATTTGGAAGTTTAAGGGTATAACGATGTAGATCGTTGGATTTGTTGGTGATTTGACATCAGCAACAATATTAGGAAGTCAAATGTATATATACATTGATCTTTAAAATAAAGATGACCTTGACTTTTTATAGAATAAACATTTTTTGCATCGAAATTTGTAGATCGCTAAACGTCGATTAACTTTTGTTTAAAACATATTTTTGTCTCATTATCGGAGCTGTCTGAAGAATCATGTTCGATTTTAAAATAAACAGTAACCCATAATGGTATTCATAGAATGGTGATTTTTAAATGCTTGTACAATTATTAATAAGTTTTATTATTTAATCGTTTTTGAAGTTGACGGGCATTTAGCAAACAATATACATTCGATAAACATCAATATATCCACCGAAGCATCCGTGACAGTTTAAACAATAATAATTCAGGAACAATGCCGAAGGTGGAAATGATTCTTGCGTCGTCATACAAGGAAAAGTATACTGAAAATATTTCAATTTGAAAAAATGCGGAACTACTTGAAGCTCACCAGATATCCCATGTGAAAGGGAATTAACTTCGTCAAGTTTCATTAGTCCATTGAGAATTACTTAATTAATAAACGATGAACTGTAATTCGAAATTAGAAGTATGCGTTTTCTACCATTTTTGACCAAATGAACTTCTAGATGGGCCGCCCGGACCACTGTGCGGCAGTTCTTTGCGGAAATCGACTCACGTGACGTTCTCGGGCTCCGTCTTGAGAAGTTGTTCGTCTGCAACGTACACGATGCCTCCTTTCTGGGTGACAGCAAACGCGGATGAACCATGGATGCTGAAGTTGACCGAGGAGTGCGGCTCGCTCGACGGTTTCGCGACTCGCGAATAACGAGAAGCGATTCTAGCCACCCTTGCGCTCGAAGGGTACGACAACTGTTGCTTGAACGACACCGAGGACGGGGTTGTCGTGCTAGGTAAGTGTTCCGGTCCGTGGAAGGTCAGCGTGATGTTCAACTGTTGGTCGAAGCGAAAGATCATTGAGACTATGTATGCGATTTCAGTCAATTTATAAGAGTAGCGTGTTGCAGAAGGATTCGCTGTATAGGTAATCGTGCACAGGATGTTCCTCGTTCAGATGGGACACGTAGATCAGAAATCGGAGAATCGGAGTTCGAAGCGACGCGAACAGGAATAGTTCAGTGGGCGGTAGCAGGAAAGCGTTCGGAACCGGAAATTCGACGCGGGGATAATAAGAAGCTTCCGCCCACGCGAGGATGCGTCGCGCAATTAGAACGCGAAACGATCCCCATTAATTCCCGCTTAACGGGATCCGTGGAACTCCGGGGTCGAAACGAAAACCACCGCATTCGCCGCCGCAGTCTCCGCCGCGCCCACCTACCTCTGCTCTCTGATTCTCTTTCCCACTACCTCCCCCTCTTGTGGCTGCTGTTCGTCGTCTAATTGTTTAACGAGCCGGGATCGCGGGCAAACTCGCTCGGCGCAGGGTGCGTTCAATCGCTTCGTTAACGGTGGGATTTGGTAGCCGAGACGGAAGATACGCCGGTGGTTGGTCTGGCCACTCGAGCGGGACCATCATTTCCATCGAAGAACTCTTCGGGAAGAGCACCCCCTTCCCTCCCTCACCGAAGGACTTTCTTTGAGAACAGACTCCAGTCTTAATTGATTCGTCGCGGTTCATCCCCCCCGAGATTATGAACGTTACGCGGTTTCATTCGTTCGGAGAAGGTCGCGTAACAGTTAAACTAACTCGAGGATAGCACGCACACGGATCGCGGCCTCTTTGTTAGCACTTACCGTGTTGTCGTCGGATCTCGGAACAAGAGCGATATCCTGTACTTGAAGCGTCACGCGATACGGCGATTTTGGCAGCAGCGTTGTCTTCGCGAATATCCCTGTAACAAACGAGCGGGATAAGACCGTCGTTCCCACAGGGGGAACACACCTGGACCGTGTTCAGTGGATTCGATGAGTATCGACTCCGAATAGAACTAAGGAACACTAGGGCAGAAGAGGGTCGTTTTGTTGACTCCTACCTTGGCCAATTCAAGACAAAATGTTTCTCAATATGCATGAATGTAATTGAATCTTTAGGGAGACGCAAGAATGGAATTTGAAAAATATCTAAAACGAAATGTCTAAAAACGGAGGCTCGTTCTGAGGAAACCCAAAAGGGTTTTCTTATACTCGGAGATTTTGGAAGCAGCATTGTCTTCGCGAATATCCCTGTAACAGACCAGCATTCCCACAGGGGGAACACGCTTGGACCGTGTTCAGTGGATTCGATGAGTTTCGACTCCGAATAGGACTCGAAGAAATACTAGAGCAAAAGAGGATCGATCTGACGACTCCTACCTTGGCCAATTCAAGACAGTACGTTTCTCAATATGCA
>CM052200.1:29221876-29235419 GCA_028455805.1 Lasioglossum figueresi
ATTGCGTACGTATACGTGGTCTAGCGGTGTGTGAGTGTACTGTGGTGACTGTGTGCAGTCACACGCGAGTGTCGTCTGTCTAGGAGACGCAGTCCTTAAGGGAAAAAAGAAATGGCAAGCAAGAATGGTGATTGCATTAAAAGAGTACACGAGTATAGGCACATTATCGTCAAATAATTGAAATTATTAACACATTACCGACCGGTGATTATTGCTTAATTATGAAAAATCTATGGTACATGGCTAAACATGGCTAAACTTGTTAATGGAACCTTCAATGGCAACAGCAATTTTCATTGCGAACCAACAAGCCACCTTCGATAACGTCATCCAATAGTTTCATTTAAGATTACAATGTAAAAGAAAATTTCTATGCTTTCTTTTGGTACAGCACAATTATTGAAAATCCTATTAATAGGCTTCCGGTAGGTAAAGTGTTAACAGAAGTCAATCTCTGCTTAGCTCTCTTTTCGTTTAACCTCTTAACTGCGGAATTTCATTTTAAAAATCCCTCACAGAGTGCGGAATTAAAATCAACCAACGACGAGTATACGCGTCGAACGCAGGGCAATGTGTGCTATTATAAATTTTACGAAAAACGAGGAAGGATTACATTTTTATTTGACAAGAAATTAACAATACATTCTTCGAAAGATTATTGTTATCGAACCGCAGTAGAGATTTCGATCGACGCGTATACACGTCGAACGCAGTTAACTGGGTAATTGACGGGCGTACAAGTTGTATTTCGCATAAAAGTCCGCAAGTCTAGTCGCTGGTAAAATCAGCGTTGAATATTTGCCGACAGAGAAGCGAAAGGTTTTTGGCGTTCTCAACTACCGTCGGACGACCATTCAAACGTTATCGCGTCTTAAATTACACTGTAGTGAATAAAATAGATTGTGATCCAGTTTCGTTCCCAGAATATAAATGTTCCAATTCGCAGTATTAAAAAGTGCTCGAGGGTAAATGTTATTTCTCCGGTGTATACTGATCCTCTTATTGCATTCGTTGAACTACCACTTCAATTTTATCGCTATAAAGTGCCCAGTTGAAAGATAGGGTTAAAATGTACTCAAACATGGTAATCCACGAGTTAACTCACGATTCACCCGAATGGCAGAAAACTCGCTAAAATCAACAGATATATCTATTCCTGGTATGTAATCATTTATTCCCAGAATATCGCCGAAGTATCGTATTCGATGGTCGATGGCGGATTTACCTCGATGTATTCCGTGCAATTGACTCTCTTCTGATCCTCGAGGATCGGATGGACCTTGATCTCCAGGAAGGCTTGGTTGCTGGCCGCCTTCTCCTCTGCCAGGACCACGACAGTGATCGTATCTCGTTTGAACTGGTCTACGTAATCGAAGATGATTGACAGACAATTAGTTTCAACTGTCTATCCCCGTTCGCGAGTGCTTACCTCGATCCGACGATTGCAACCGAAGAGCGTTAGTTTCAGGATCTATGGAAGCGACGTCACCTTCATGAGCCGTTGTAACGCTATATTTAACATTCCGCGGCTCCGTCGAATCGTTCCTCAACGTCCTCAGCTCGAGCAATTTGATTTGCCCCGATGGCGAATAAGGAACCCTCACTGCCAGATCCGATTGCGAGAAATACAATTCTGAAAGAGAAACACTGCGCGGTAGCGAGCATCCGTGACCTATGACTTTTGCGCACGGTTCTCCAAAGAATTAATATTGAATAGCGTTCGGCGCCTGCCAACCATAGTAATTACTCCACTCCACGAAATTAAAGGAACACCCGGCAACTACCGAAGAACAATCTATCTTCGAGCTCCTGCAACCTAAAATAATCTTGCAACATCCCTCCTGTGCTCGTCCTAACCCTTATGTCGATAACCCACTTTCAATATCTCTTTAAAGCTACTCTAATGCTGAGAAATAACATCGTTGTAGATTTTTATATTCTTGGACGAACACTACGGTGGACCTTAGCTGCGTCTGCTGAAATTTTTTGGCGAGCATCGATCGCTTCTGGCCGTCGGAATTGGGAAATTAAGCAACGTACACGATCAACGTTTCTATCGTTTACAGTCGAGGCAGTGTATCTCGTTGTTGGAACGTTCAATTTAGAATGCAACGTGTAATTTCGTGAAATGTTCAACGCAGTGTCTCGTATTATTGTAATACTCTATCAAATGTAACGTAACATTTTGTGAAATGTTCAGCACAGTGTCTCGTGTAGTTGTACCATTTTGTTAAATGCAACGTAGCATTTGGTAAAATGTATTCGAGACAGTGTCTCTCATGCTTGTGGCATTCTAGCATTCAGTGAATGCAGATTAGGGCAGACCTCAGCTATACCTACTGAAAATTCTTTTGTATTTTTTTCACGACGCCCACGGTGGTGCGGATTGGGGAATCGAGTGACATTTCATCGAAAAATGAACTTTCTCATATTGTCTAGCTTCCTAAATATCAATCTACCTCGAAAATAAAGAAATTAATAGAGTATAATCAAAATGGTAATCGTAACGGACACTTGCAGTTGAACATTTTAGAAATAGTATGTTTCGCGGAAGAAAAAAGCTTATCTTCGTCTGGATGCCCTGGCTAACCTGTTTAATATTCTTTCTCTGCTCTACTTTTAAAGCGAAGAGAATTCCTTTACGATAAGAATGTGCACAGGCAATTAAAACTTAATGTAAATAATGAATTAATAAAATAATGCACAGGGAAATTGTCAACATTCCTCACCATCGATAAGGAATATCTTTTGAGTCGCAAATGGTACAGCGTTATTAAGATTCTAATATTTTCAGTATAACGTTTCCTACATAGTTATCCACGATTTACTTCGTTGTTTACTTGCATTTACGTATTTAACTTACCGATTTACTTACTTAAAAGATATTTGGCGACATTCTACTATAACTCTTGAACCATAAGAACCGATGTGTTTGGTTGAATAATAAGATCCAATAGCGAAGGCGTAAAAAAAAATATATGCGTTCTAACTATCAAGTGCAGCACGTCACTGAACATCGTGGAATTTTGATTTGCCTATTTTTATACGACGCGATTCAAATCGCGAGCGACTTCCAGGAAGATCATTTGAAAGATAGGATCTTTCTTTGGAACAGAACTCGGTCTGACCGTGATCGATAGTCGTTCCCGAGACGGATACGGAGACTGGGTGTTTGATCGTTCCCCGCTTGTGGACCACGTATTTCATTATAGATGTCGTAAAGCGGCCACAGTCACGCCGCGCCGTGGAAATTCGATGGGAGAGTTTATTCGGTGGGGCCGAACGAACGAACGTCCCACGACGCTCGGACGTCGAGACGGTGCGGTGGTTAGCGCGAACTTTAACGGCGAGGACTCACGCACGGCCAGTTTCGAGGAAATAACCTGTGTCAAGGTGAACGTTTAATCGATACACTGGCCGGAGGGGTTAGTTAGCGTTCGCGAAGATCCCGCGTTCTCGCGGCTACCCTGTTTTTCGGACATTACCGTCCGATGTTCCTAACGCCGACGAGTTTATAACGCGGAAGACGTTGAAAAGGGATGTGGGATAACGATACTTCCGACATCCGGCCGATTTCGACGTCCGTGAGCGAGTTTACGAGCGCGTTTCGGTAAAGGCGTGGGGAACGAGGATATTTCGGTGGCGGATTTTTTGAGCGTCGAACGCGTGGATGAGGGAGGAAACATGCGCGCGAGAGAGAAGTCTATAGAACCGCGGCTGTTTATGCAAAATAACCATTTTCTACATTAATTGCATGGCACTGGAATGAAATAAAACTTTATTGCATCCATAAATTCCTTTTATGTTTTGTATGCTTCGTGTCACGCTCACCTACCCATTTTTTACTTTACCTTACCCAAAATCCGCGGTCTACTACTAAACAGACTGCCGGATGCCTTTATGCAAAATGGAAAGTTCCCAAGCCGATCGCAGGACAAAAAGGACACGCTAAATAACATTTGCGTTCTGAATTCGCGGGTATTTCATACGCAACAAGTTAATAGATAGCGAAACAAATGTTGGTAGCGAACGCTAGTACACTATGCAAACCTATATATGTATAAAAAACTCGGAGAGGTACGAACGGAAGACGATCTTCGATCTGCATAGCGTTGGAGGATGAATCTAGAAGCGCAAGTTGCAAAAGAAATTGTTAAAGAGACGACACAGTGTTTTGTTTCTCTTCCAACCACGATAGTTTGTTTCGTACGAGCTTCTTCCAATGAAGCGTCTCGCAAAAGGGCCGATCTTTCGCAGCTTCTTTTTCGATCGAAAGCCCCGTCGATAGCTCATAGCTGGAAGTTTGTAGGCACGAGAGAGCGTTGTATCTGGAAACCCTATTCGTCCCCGCGGCGAGTTAGAATTCCCGAAAACAGAGACCGTGAAAACGATACGCGCAGCCATAGGAGTGAAGGAGGGCCCTCGCGATCTGGGATCGGTGATCGCCGATCGGCAAGGACCTTCCGTGTCCGAGTTGCTTGGGGTTCAGACGCCACCCCAGCTCGCGTCGGTGTAAATTGACTCGAGCCGGCGAAACGTAGAATCCGTTTCTCTCTCCGTTCGTCTTTTCCTCCCCTTTCCCGGCGCGGAAAAAGAGAGACGGAATGAGAAAGAGAGAGAGAGGAAGAGAGAGGAAGAGAGAGAGGAAGAGAGAGAGAAAGAAGGAGAAGAGAGAACGCGTAAATAGACGGGAGCACGCACGGACACCTGCGCGCATGTGGCACCGATAAATAGCGTCGCGCGCGTGCGAGCACGCGTTCGCTTCCCCTTTTTCCAGCGCAACGACAGCGGCGGCGGTGTTCCATTCCGTTCCTTAAATTGTTTCCCCAGTTTTCTCCCATTTCCTCCGCGTTTCCCCGATGACCGAGAACCGTCATCGCTTCTCTCGTCGACACTCACCGATTTCGGAAATAGCCCAAGTTATATTTAGGCGACGCGTTTCTTCGACAGCCCCCGAGGAAAAGCGACTCCCATCCCTCGACCAACTGTTGAGCACCATCGGAAAACGAACTTACGACCTTCTTAAAATCTGGCCTGATTTTTATCGGTTTCCAGGATGAGTCCGGGGTCGGGCTTTAAAACCGTCAGTCGTCAAGATCCGATGTGTACATACGAGCCTCGTTTTCCCGTCTATTCTTGCCGATCCATGCTCCCGTATAACTCTTTCGATCCGAGAGACACGATGCGTTCGAAGACGCCCGCCCCTCCGAGAAAATGGTTTCCCGATCGAGAAACCTCGCCGCTTAAGTCCACCGGGGAACAGAGGGGAGAGAACGCGAACAAACGCATCAACGGGCCAATTTTACCGGCGCTAAGATGCCCGAGGCTTAATCAAAGCCACGGTAAACATGGCCCACTTTTTAAGCACCGTGCCAATACGTCGAACGGTTCGATTCGCTGTATATCTACAGTTCTCCTAAATCATCGATCGACTTCCCAGTCGTTTGGAAACGCGGAACAAAGAAAGGGATCGTTCGTAGAAGGACTGCGACGCACAGCAGTGAGCTTGCCGGACTAAATTATTTCCGCTTCATTTATCGAACTGAATGGAGTAGATCGACTAGACGTACACCCATTTGATGGATACGGAGGAGTGCGATTGAAATAAACGAGCAACCAAATTGAACGATACATTTTCTTCGGGATCTGATCAATTCTTTGTCAAAGTCTGCGGTTCGTGGAAAAGATACAAATATATAATACTGGTCCTGTGTCACAATAGTAGTCAACGGACTACGGATCTTTATGCGAAACGAAAGCTCTCTACCACGATTGCAACAAACTGTAGCAAAATTAATTTTCTACCTCGATAAGTTCGGTATGTTCAAGGTTACCACTACATCACACTTATAGAAGCACGAGTATAAAGCACGAGTGTTAAAGAGTAGACTCGTTTTCGGGATTGCAAGGGTGCGGGATGCGCGTTCTCATTTCTCGATACTGCAAAGATCGAGTTTTTCGGCGGTGAAAAGCGCTAGGTAAAAGATCAATCTAGGCCGCAATCACCCTCAAAAGTCCTATTTCTACGTTTGCGGGGCGTAATTTGAATTATTCGGCAGAATGTAGCTGTCGCAGCTTTACGAATAACGAAAATTACGCCTTGTGAACGTGAAGATAGGACTTTTGAGGGCGATCGCGGTCTAGAAAACCCCCATCTTTGGGGAAAACCGAGTCTACCCCCTTAATGCGTGCGCAGGTATGAATTTGGTTACGACACGTATGCAAGTAAAAGAGTAGCGCGATACGACTGCTCATCTTTATGGAAAATAAAAAATGATTGTATCGATCGCACGACACAGGAACGAAATAAAAATTTCTTTCTTTTTCTTAACCGTCTGTTTAAGCTGAAGCCGATGCGCTGATGTCTTTAAATCTTTTTAATATGTCCACTGATTAAATTGCGCTTACCCATTTTTGTCATGAATGCATATAATCCGCAGTCTATTTATAACATTATCGATTTTACCGTCGTACGTAATTACGATTCGATTATTATTAACCAGTCTCGCACTGGCATTCCTGAAGGTCTTTCATTTTGAAATGAATGGAAGGTAGTAGCTGCTGCGACATTTTCAGTTTCCCTCTGATCTCGTAAGCGATCTCTAAAAGATAATGGTCGCAGAACACGCGATTGTTCCATGGTTAATCGCGTTCGATTTTCCAGCCCATTTTGACGATTGCGCGACGGCCGCGAATCGTCGCGTCGCGTCGCGTCGCGTCGTCGACGGGAATCGAAGTCCCGTCGAATCGACGAAGCCGACGATGTTGACAAGGGACAACCGTGCGTCGCGTCGGACGATGAACTGTTTGCTCGGTGTACGTTTCGCGTCAGAAACGCCACCGATGCAACGATACACCGGACGTCAAACTGCCGCGGTTACTCTAACTCCTTTTTTTACCGCGTCGCGACGCCTCGTTTGTCGCTCGGGTGATCGATAGCTCTCAGTAATTACGCGGTCTTTCGATCCGTCTCGATCGTGATCCAGATACGACAAGCTATACAGGCTGCAAGGAAACTAATGGTCAAACGTCAATTCTAGATGAAAAAAAAATAAGCGAAGAAGAACGAATGGAATTTGTTGAAATTCTGAATTTGAAAAAAAACATTCTTCATAAAAGGCAAACATAAGACCATTTTTCTTCTATCTCGATCACCAAAGGACTGTTGTTCGCATGATTGCGCATTTTAGAAGGTTTTATTATTATTTAGATACGTACTTTTTTCGATACGATAAAAATATAAACAGTTTCTGTTGTCCTATTAATCCACCCGTGTATTAGTTTCACTTTAATAAGACAATTAAAAGGAGAAAGACATTTTTATTTGGCTCCTGTATCTTGCAATCGATGCAAGAATTTTTTATTTTGCATAAAGTACTCAGGATTTATTTAAATTCATGCCGTATATACGCTTGTATATTTCGAATTCTAATCCGCAGCAAGGGGTACGCAGTAATTGGTACATGGCTCCCTTTCGTCCGAAGTAATAAGTGAAAAACATACATATACATTTTATTTTTTAATATTTTCTTAGGTTTCATTAGGTTTTGTGGGCCACCAATTTTTTTTGTATTCAGAACACGTAATTCTTCCACTAAATGCTTACACATATTATTATTTCGTAATACTTTCATATAATATAATACTTTCATACAATATAATACTTTCGTTATTATATGATAAATTTTAATCGATAAAATATTTTCTTATTTATTCTTTTTTGCAAAAGATCATCGAATAAAAGGGAAAATATCTTAATCATTAAAGTTGATTGCTTGAATAAAAATATTGGGCTCTATTTTACCTTAAAACACAGAAATTACTTTCTTGCCAACCCAATACATACGCAGTTGTATGCTTCCGAATAATGCAAATTACGCCTCGTAAACGAAAAAATAGGACTTTTGAGGGCGATTGTGGCCTAGATCGATCATTTATCTAGCGTTTTGACTACTGAAAAACCCCATTATTGTATTATCGAGAAATCAGAACGCGAATCCCGCACCCTTGAAATCCTGGAAAAAGGAGTCTTATTTCATGTAGTTATTTAATTGTATTGAATTTTTCAGATCGATGGATTCGCACTGAAAGGGTGTAGTCAAATTCAATGTCAGCCTCGATCGAACGGACATGTACCGAACTCGATGGTCCAAAAATCAGAGCCTGAAATTCTCTTCTCTATCTGCCGATTCCACTATCAGCGGGCAGACACCTAGTACATCGGATCGGCGTCCGATAGCACAACGATTTCCCATGTTCGTCGCAGTTGCTCGCACAATTTCCACACTCGCGACGCTAACGAACGGACTCGTATATCATTCCGGGGACAGGTACAAATGTTCGAGAAACAGTCAGCGACGGAGGTCTGCGTCGAGAAAGAACAGACGCGACGCGTCGTGTCTCGTGTGGTCTGTTGGATTTGTATTTAATTAACGCCGGCTTTCAGAGGCTCGATATATTAGCATACGCGTAATTCTTGTCCAAACGAAGAGATCGGGAACGTGTTTTCGACGGTCTGTCCCCGTTCCTCGCGTTTAGACTTTCAAATTAGACGATCGGTCAGCGGAGAACGAGGAGACGCGCGTCGATTAAAGCTCTTACACAGGGAAACACACGAATCGCGATTCGCGAGTCGCATACGCGACGTTCAGCCGTTGGCTGAGTATACCAGCGAGCGGCTGATTTCAAATAAATACAGAAGGAGACTTTAATTAATAATTTCCAACAATTTTTTGAATATACACTAAAGTGCAAAAGAAAAAAGCACCCAGTATAATTATAAGATAGAATGACAAACAATATCTTTATGTAGAAATTGTATTGTACAATGATCGATTTATTGCATTTAAAGTATTAGATAACCCGCGATAACACACATCCTCAGAACTATTCAATTAAACAGCGGAATCCTTTTTCAAAACTTATCGTCTTCTTATTTGATTTTTTACGGTTTTCTATTATTGAGTATCGGAATAAGTTTCAGCCTTTTTGACAGATGCGTATTCGATGGAACGTAGTACATGTTTCTAATAAGCGTGTGTCTAAGCTTCGAAACGCAGTTAGTGGAAATTGTTCGGAGCGTGAACGGTAGTCAATTTTTCGCGTCAAAAATGTCGACTTTTGTTCCAAGTAAGCAGCATTCACGGGAAGTTACGTTGCATTATATTGTTTTAAAGAAATGTGCCGCGGAAACGCATCGTTTGTTCGTGGATATTTGCGGGGACGATGCTCCATCAAATACAAGTTGTAAAGAATTCTTTCGGCGGTGTAAACACCATGATTTCGAATATAAAATTCGAATATACAGATTTGCGAGAATTGCTTGATGCAAAATCCACGTGAAACACTTGAAGAACTGTCAAATGTTTGAATGAATCTAATTTCCATTTGTATTTCCGAATGAAGAGCTTTTTTCAACAGAAAAGGGCGAAAACTTTTTTCCATGTCCAATAAATATAGCCGAGTGCTTTCTTCTTTTGCACAGCAGTTTACACCGACTATTTTCACATTTCATTCATCTGGTACATATTCTGTGACAGAGTTGGGCATTAATCGATTAAAATTTTAACCAAGATCGACCGATTAATGTCTACGGTATTAAAAAAGGGATCATTGAAAACTCGACGATCGATGAAGTTAATCGTCAATCGTTGATTAAAAAAAGAAATCATCGAAAAATCGAAGAATGATTTAATCGATTGTTGAAGTTAATCGCCACACGGTCTATCCATAAATTCTAATAAGGAGGGAGAGAGAAACAGAGAGCGGAGATGGAGAATTGACAGAAATATATCTCGACAAAAACTCAGTTTACATTTCTTTTTCAGTATGCATACAGTTTTGATTACGTATTTCATTTTGAAACAGCAGTAAATCAATAATCAATTACCCGATTGACGATTACAATCGAAGAGAATGTAATCGTTAGCCGCAATTAACGACCAAAGCAGGAGTTTAATTGTTAATTGCGATTAACGATTGAAGTAGAAATTTATTCGTCGATGGTCGATTAAATTTTTGCTCAACTCTGTTCCGTGCTCACTCACTGGTTCTTTCATACCAGTACCAGAACCATGGTACTGTCATACTTCCTGCGAAAAGGTTACACGTTACCGCTGGTACTTTCAAAATATACAGGGTGTCTAAAAATTCCTTCAACATCCGGAAACGGTAGGTTCCTGAGATCATTCGAAGCGACACATTTTCCTTTGCAAAAATGTCGTCCGCGGCTTTGTTTAGAAATTATTAACGAAAAACACGAACCAATCAGAGCGCGGCTACAATGGATTGATTCTGCCTCGGCCAATGGCGACGCCACGCGAAGCGAGACCAGTCGTCGAGTCGGACTCCGTTCGCTGTAGCCGTGCTCTGATTGGTCCGTGTTTTTCGCCGATAACTCCTTAACGAAGCCGCGTGCGCCATTTTTGCAAAGGAAAATGTCGCTTGAAATGATCTGAGGAACCTCCCAATTCCGGATGTTGAAGGAATGTTGAGACGCTCTGTATATGTATCGCGGTAGCACGTGATTTTTCGTGACGGTAATGTGTCTGTACAGTCTGCACCCTTGGCGTCTAACTTGCGTCGTCGTTTTCGCGCGGATCGAATCAGCGAATCGATCGGATTCGTTCGCGTTGGGTCGTAAAGCAAAAAGAAGACCATACGACGCGAGAAAGAAGGAAAGAGGGAGAAAGACAGAGAGAGAGCCAAGGTTGTTAATAGTTTTAGTATTTGGGTTACGAGGTGTGGCAAAACCGACAGGGAGAGAGCCCCTTGGGATTGATGTCGTTGACGCTTCGGTTCTCGTACGACTATGTATATTCAGTTCTAGGGTGCGTACAAGTCCGAGGTTGTTCCCGGTATCGCGTTCCGATCCTTCGGTAGGAAAGCGTTTCTTGCTACACGCCTAGCTGTGGAAGTCGCGATTCGCCGCGTCGAGGACCATCGACGATAAACGGAACTATAACGTTTGCTATTGTACCGTCGACGAACAAAGACGTTACAGCGGAATATAAGCCCCGTCGACCGGGAATGGCGATGATTCCAGGGAAAACGGGATCCCCGAACGGCATTAAAATCCCCGTAGAAATAACGGGTACTGCGAAATGAGACGCGACGCACCCGTTCGCGAAATTCGGATCGCAAACAAGGAACTTGGAAGAGAGTCTCTCTCGAGACGAATACGTCGCTGTTCGGTTCGAAGTCGACGCGACGTCTCTTTCCTCGGGCTCGAGAGTCGTTCGATTTCCGTTCGTGGGGCTGACGATTCTTTTGAAAGACGTTCGCCACGAAACGAACGGAAACCAACGGCTCGACGATACGGCGAGATACGGTTTTGACGCGGCTCGAGTCTCGAGCAGTGCCGGCTTCGCGGAGAACGGTCGAGCTAATCGGCAAGCCGAGGAATTGATCGTGGCTGTGGTCAAACGGCTCTCCGGCTCGATCGAACACCGCGCCGTGCGTTCGTAGGGGCGCGTAACGCGTGGTTCTCTCTCTCTTTCTCTCTCTTCTCTTTCTCTCACTCTATTCCTCTCTCCTTCTTTCTTTTCGTCTGATTAGAAATCGGCGCGGCAGTTGCAGCAGGGGCGAGGGTTTGCCTCCAAGAGCGGCATGGTTAACGACTTCGAGGTTGCACGCAACCTTCGCCTTTCGCGCTAGCCCTGCTCGTTGCCTAGTCGACTCGTCGACAAGTCGTCTCGTCTCGTCACGTCGCCGAACCTTGGACGCATTT
The DNA here is from genome assembly GCA_028455805.1 of Lasioglossum figueresi. Lineage (NCBI taxonomy): Eukaryota > Metazoa > Arthropoda > Insecta > Hymenoptera > Halictidae > Lasioglossum > Lasioglossum figueresi. The sequence goes on from CM052200.1 coordinate 29,233,605, forward strand.
TTAAGCGTACAAATCATTAGAATAGTCAAAGACGCGAGTAGGAACGCGGACGTCCCGGAAAATTCGAAACCCCGTTCAGTCGTCGCGAACTTATGCGGGCCCAAACCGAGTCGATATATCGAGTCCGTTCGGTTTATCGACCGATTGCACGATGAACCCGGGACCCGAATGCTTCGTGCTAGCCGGTTACTCGCTTTTTGCACGCGAGCGGAAAACCGATCTGTCGAAGCGCCGATAAGGAGAACGAATGCCCGCTTGTGTGTGCTACTACCAAGGGTGCGTTTACCTGCGAGCTGCTCAACCGCAAAAATACACTGTTTTATAATATTGTACGATTTTAGGGAAAAGAAGATGCCGAGCACAAGAGCACACGCACCCACGACCTCGATTTTGTCTGCTAACACTTTACCTACCTTCCTTTACCGGAAGCCTATTTTCCTCTTAACTGCGGAATTTAGTTTTAAAAATCACCGACCGAGTGCGGAATTAAATTCAAGCAATGACGAGTATACGAAAATTTTACGAAAAACGAGGAAGGATTACATTTTTATTTGATAAAAAATTAACAATTCATTCTTCAAAAGATTATTGTTACTGAACGCAGTTAACTGGTTAATAGGATTTTCAATAATTGTGCTCTACCAAAAGAAAGCGTAGAAATTTTCTTTTAATCGCAATCTTAAACGAAACTATTAGATCACGTTATCGAGGGTGACTTGTTAGTTAACAATGAAAATTGCTGTTGCCATCGAAGGTTCCATTGAAAAGTGTTTAGCCATGTACCACAGATTTTTCAAAATTATGCAATAATCATCGGTCGGTAATGTGTTGAGACAGTTTACGGAAGACTAGAAATGACTATGTTACAGTACTTAATCAAAATAACAAGAGTGTATTGTATTTATCCAAATTTTATGTTGCTCGTGCACAAGATAAACGTCACAAATTCAAAGATACAAATTTTACTTTTTACGTTTAACTAGCTGTGGCTGAAAGTAAAAACAAATAAAACCTAATAGTACTGTCTGCGGGGTTGGTGTTTTACAAGTATGTGTTAACATAAAAATGTATATATTAATACTCGAGCGAGTGTTTTAATGCAATAAAACAGATCTGAAAAATGTTTTCTTGTGCACGAGCGATACATATACTCAAGGAAACAAAATCTTCACAATCTTAATAATTGTGAATTAAAAATCATAGAATCCGTCATTTTGACGGTAAAAAAAACATTAGATTTGAAAATACTGTTACAGTATTTTGAACGTATCAAAGATACTCAGAATGAAAAGAAATGTCTATGTCACTTCAGTTTCGTTGCAATTCAGGTAGACCAGTTTTATTCTGCATTAAGATCCGTTGTCTGCTGATCAACTTGTGACATCGGCAACGGAACCCTCCGCTTTTACCTAATCCTCCTGGTCCTACAATATATTAGATTGGACACCGGAAAGGGGAATAAATTAAACGAAATAGAATAGCAATATCGGTTTATTTGATTCACGGGGAGCCGCGTTTCTCACTTTTGTTCTGCACTTTACTCGGCTACCTTTTGGAATAAATGAATTTTATGGTAATTGGTAGATTGCAAACTCTATATGCATTCATGATAAAGATGACTATACAGATGAAGTTGAATATATGTTGTTAATGACGTCGAAGTCGATATAACAACGAAGAAAACGAACGAAATTATTACAGTCGATACAAAAACTCAACACTTTACCTATCGGAACACTATTAATATGATTTTCAATAATTGTGCTGTACCAAAACAAAAGCATAGAAATTTTCTTTTACATTACAATTTTAAAT
>CM052200.1:29239275-29277376 GCA_028455805.1 Lasioglossum figueresi
AATATTCTTCGTACATAGCGTATTTGTTCATTTAAATTCTTATCACTCGGAAGATATGCTCGGGTATACTTATTTACTTCTGCTTTTAGATTTCTAATAATAACGCCAGGTTTTTCATTAGTTTTAGTTGCCATTACCTCGGGAGCATGATTATGCTTCAGTGTATCATGCTTTCGGACAATGTATTCATTATTAGAATATACTGTATTGGCTGTAGCTGTACAATCACAACCGTTGCCATTTCTTCCTCTTCTTTCACACGTCCAATAGTATAAGTAATTTCGATGAAGACGTTTTAATCACTGTAACTGTAGAGAAACTGTGTTAACAGTCACGTTTAACCGTCGTTTTAAATTTAAATAATTTAAAGAATTTTTTTTAAAGAATTAAAATAAATGTATTCACACGAAAAATATAAATTTTCTTTTCTCTTCTACGATATTTTTGAGGATAAAGACGTTTCAATCTCTGTAACCGTAAAGAAACTGTTACCGCAAGGGGTTAACAGTCACTTTTAAACATCGTTTTAAATTATTTATGTCTAATGACAGGGCTAATGAAGATATTAACGGTAAACCTACCACCACCGGTCAAATGACCGGTTCCACATTTTTTTACTTCACAATTATTGAAATTATAAAGATGCTTTCGTGGTAGATGACTAAATAAATATATTTAATAGCGCAGATACTATAATACGAACCGCACAAAGTTCAAATAAATTTAATCTTGTTATTTTTATAAGTAGACAACGGATTTTATGGATTTATGGCAAAAAGAGTAGGTATCATTGAAAACAGTATTAGAAGAATTTAGAAATACTGTTGAATTATTTTCAACCTATTAAACATATTAAGAAAGGAAATAAATTTCTATTTCACTCCAGTTCGTTGTGATTCACGTGGAAAATTTACATTTTGCATAAAGATCCGCTGTCTATTTATAAGGCAACGTGTGCCGGCTACTTTTCAAGCTCGGTAGGTTTAGTGTTGAAGAAGTAGCTTCGATTCGGAAGTATCTACCTCGTAAAGGTTAATATTACGAGTAACATTGGTGATATCAAAAGATCCCCCGTACTTCTTTACTTGACTCCGTTACATGAAAATATCGACGAGTTTACAAAAAGGACAGTGCGAAATGGTAATTGATGGAAAGTGAATAAACTTGAAGACGCTGGGGGTTGATCTTCATTCTCGGAAGGTTGAGGAAATCACTGATTCGGGGATAACACGTGAAAGTTACTCGTGCCGTTCGATGGAGGGGAGGCTGAGTCACAAGTCGAAGAAAGATTCATCCATTGGGTTTATCCTGCGAGTTCCGCTTTGCGTTTAGCTGTTCCCCTTGCTGCGTCATCTCACGACCACGAACTCCTGCAACCCCCATAGACGAGGGTTGAAATCGATGAACTCGTCGAACACTCGTGGTCGCTTTAAATCATCGCGGATGACACCACCAGCCGAAAGAGCTGTTTTACGAAACGCATAACTCTTGCCGGTAGGTAGACTGTGAATGACAAGCGCGCGATAAAAATCAATCGAATATATGCATGGGGACGAGGGCTGACCCCGAACTTTGCAATCGCGATGCAAATTTTACATATCGCGAGCCCCAGCCACATTATTCTTGTTATTATATTATTTGTCCTATTTACGTGAACTAGACTGCGGACGTTTATGCAATTTCCAATCGTTATAGATCAATTTTAAGAAAGTGCAGTGGTATAAAATCCTACTTTTAATGAAAACAATCTTTGTAGATCCGAAACAAGTTAAAATAGTACTGAATTCTATCGAATTTTATATTACAGCATTTTTTCCAAATTTCCATACGCCATAAATGCATAAAAGATCCGCAGTCTAACGTGAACATTTGTATTTCAAATTCTATATATCAGGTGACGAAGTTTTTGGACAAAGCTCATTGCTTGAAATATTCTACTTCAATTGTAAGGAATTGTTACTATTTTTGTTGTAATGCATCGTAAGTACAGGAAAACGTAAAATGTCATAGTACTGCATTCGTGGCACTGTTTTAGACAGCATAAGACATTTTGTGCACGTTCGTGTGCTTTGTTGATCGTCGACAGCGTGCGGCATGGATTCACGGCCATCGTGAAAGGTCATCTATTGGGTTGGCAAGAAAGTAATTTCGGTATTTTAAGGTGAAATAGAGCCCAAATTTTTACTGAAGCAATGAACTTTAATGATTAAGATATTTTTCCTTTTATCCGATGATCTTTTGCAAAAAAGAATAAATAAGAAAATATTTTATTGATTAAAGTTCATCGTGTATATATACAAATAAAGAATAAAGAAATTCGGTTTTATTTCACCCGAAAATACCGAAATTAGTTTCTTGCCAACCCAATAGCTAGGTTAGAGCCGGATTAAGCCCAGTAGTTGTGTTTTGTTTTATTACCATGCAAAACCTAGGGCCCCCAGGTAACATTTGCTACGGGCCCCGCGCTAGCTTAATTCGGCCCTGAGCTAGGTGCATTGCTAAAAATTGTCAGTCTCTCCGGACTCCGGAGCTGCCGGGGACGGCGGAGATGGGACGACGGTCTGGAATGAGTCTCTCATCGGGGAAGACCCCAGATATGGGCCCTGAAGATTAATCTTGCAGGATTTATGTAGGTAGCCGATGGACCTTGGAAGACTTGGTACCACCAAGTTGGTTGACGTCCTTCCTTTGTTCTCTCACATTCATACTCTTTATTTTCCCTCCCTTTCCCTCTTGACTCTCCCCAGGCACGTCCCTTCCTGGATTCGAACCTTCCCTTGGACCTTTCTTCCATTTCTACATACCCAATGCTATCCCTAAATCTTCCAATCTCAACTCTCTTATAGATCCTCTTATTCCTTCTTACCACTTCCCTTATAGATTATGTCCTTTTTTCTAAATGCCCTTAGGAAGGCAGAGTAGGCCCAGCCCTTCCTTCGATCTCCTCTTCCCCTCCCTTTAGACTGTGTTCTCATCGGTACTTTGAAAGGTGTAAGAACTTGAATTAAAGATGGAGATCCGTATTTTATCATCGAGTCAGATCGGTAAATGATGCTTGGTGCTTTTCCCATAAGACACAACGTATATTTCGGCAAGAATCATTTGCTTCGTTCGTATGTCCGCCAATTGACGTAGCGGCAGAACGCACGATAAAATCTTGGAACGAATTGGCAGCATCATCTAACCGCAGATATGAAAAATATATGGTAACGAGCAAGTACAGAGCATTTGATTTAAATTTTTAGTACAGAGTCTGCAATGCAGGTGGTGGTACCAAAACATTTTCTACAGAGTCGATAATTCAGAACTGTAGACAGAACACATTGCACGCAATTGTCTGTGAGATGATGCAGGAAAAAGTTTCCTCTCTGATATAGAGCATGCCTGCATCACAAATGCTTTAAACGAGCTGGAATTCAGCCGATAATTATGTTAAACAATTTACAAATTTTAGAACAGATGAAGTTGCCGGGAGCCGGTTTCTGTATCGATTTCTCTGACGTTACAATCCGAGACACGTTCACGTTGTAATCGCTGTCTCGTAGCAGCCGATAAACATAACCTTTTCATGTCTGATGTCTAATTGTTATCGGAGGCACGAATGTATTGATATAAACGTTATCTGTCATAGTACGCATAATGGCGAATGACAGAGAGGTGCTCAGAGAGATTTGGGACGGAAAAATCCCCGTCTGTTTTACGCTCGACTCCGAGGAGATCTGCGAATTGCAAGGTCCCGATCCATTTTATCTCATGGTACCTAGGTTAAGTTACTTTCCTCTTTGCACAGACAAGGTAAACATTCGCGGAGCGGAACTATCACTAGCGTTTCTTCATCTACTAATCCTGCGTTCATAATTTTGTTAACCAGGTACGAAAGCATTTTATACGACACATACAAAGCGCTAATAAACAGGAGCATGAGATGTGGTTAGAATTCAATGGCATCCCCTTGAAATGGCACTATCCCGTCGGAGTGTTGTTGGACATTTATTTCAATGACATTCAACTACCTTGGAACATAGTTGTCCACTTTGAAAAATTCCCGAAAGACGTTCTAATGCACTGTCAAAACAAGTACATACGTAACTCAGTTTAAACTCGATGCATGGGGCAACGAATAAACCAGATCTTATCGGATTCAACTTTCAGAGAGGTGGTGGAGTCTTATTTCCTCTCTTGCGTGAAGGAAGCAGACGTATTGAAACACAGGAGTCAAGTTATGTCCACTATGCAGAAGAAGGACCATAATCAACTGTGGTCCGGTTTATCCAATGACAAGTTTGACCAATTTTGGTCTGTAAATAGGAAGCTTATGGAAGGCGCCAACAGCGAAGAGGGCTTCAAATACATACCTTTCCGCTGTTATACGAGCGAGGACAAATACGTGCAGAAGCTGGTGAAACCTATGAACGAAGAAGGCCAGAGGAAAACGTTGAGGCATCTACTAAACGAAGTCTTTCCAGATCAGGAGAATGGTATGCACATATATCTTTTATTAGCAGTTGCTTTACAGCAGTTACTTTTAATAAAATCTTCTTACAGTCACTCTACTCACACACGGCATTGTTCCATCTATGGAAACACCGCTTCAGTGGATGTCGGAGCATTTGAGCTACCCTGACAACTTTCTACATTTCGTTGTCATATCATAATCCACGCAAAATCCGCAGATGAACGACGGAAAACTTATGAAAATTCTGTGAAACGAGAGATCGACGCTGCTTCTCGTAAAAATCACCTGCGTTCCGATCGAGACATATTTGTCACTGATTTTTTAATCTTTACATTTTATCGCATATTTTGTTTTATACGAAGCCATGAATCAGCCCAGACGATTCTCTTAGAAAACAAAAAAAAAACGCTACTCATTGTAACGCTATCACTGTTCTTTATATTCTGGGGCTCTTACCATGGCGCGAGTCTTTTGAAGTACTCGAATATGTACTTGGATCGAACTGGTTTCAGATCAGACGAGCTCGGATACTCGAGTGCTCGCATCGAGTTCTGACGAGATTCCGAGTACTCGATAACCGGGTAATACACGCCCTTGGAAGAAAATATTCGATCAAATAAACCAAGCGTCCGGCATAATCATTTTTCTATGTACGTGTCGCAGAATATATTTTATGGTTTCATCCTCTCCAACCGTGGAGAAACATTAGTAAGCCACTCTTTACTATCATCGTTCGAAATACCAAAAAGTGAAAGAAGCTATTTTCTATTTAACAAAAGGACAAGAGCAATTGTTTTATACTTTCTTGAACCACTGTTTTACCAGTTCTATCATACTTGCTCAGTTATTTATCGTGTTTGATATGCGAATAATGACTTCAACGATGACGTTTAGAAATTTGATCGTATATGTTCAACCAGAAAGATGGCGAACACCTGGCAACGGTGTAATTTTATCTTCTGCGCGATGCTGGACCCGAATCGGAAGTCGATGAACGTTGGGCCGCATCCGCCATGGATCGAACGAAGTGTTTTCGGCTCACGAGAGTGTACCCGAAAGGAAATATATTGTATAAATATAGTTATATAATTATTTAAGCGCACGTCTATGTATATAAATATAATCGATCAAGACTGTAATCGATATCGGCGGAGTAAGTTTTCGATCGTGTTTCACTGCAGATAGACCAGAGCTAGAATCGTGTGAAAAAGTGTTCGGTGTAGAAATCAAGGACAATGGGCAACGACACGGCGTACGTTTAATTTACAACAGTGTACAATATTTAAGTCGAGGCATTGCTTAATGAATCACACAACTTTCGTGAGGCTTTCGGTATATTCTCATCAGTTGCGAGGACATGCCCGTTGTGCTTTGAATCGCCAAAGAGCCGGCTGGCCTCCTAACTATCACAGGTTGGTTCCCGTAGTTGCTATACTCCATTGTTCTTCGGCTGGTTCCAAAAGTCAGATAATTCGCTACGTCCCTCTTACTCTGCTGCTCCTGCAATCAATTTCACGAGCCGTCGAATTAGCACTGGAACTAGTTCATTTTTCAATCGATCGAGCCATAATCATTCTTTTCTAGGAGAATTCGCAAAGTTACTTTTTATAGGACTTTAAAATTGGTTCCAGCGTTAATTTCGGCAGAAGATGTATATCTTTTACAAGGAAACGTACCGATGAAAGGGTAGCTCTTGAAAAAATATTTGAGACTTCTCTTTATCGGGCAGCTTGCGTACCGAAGAGGTGGAACAACCTCCGAATTTAATATATTGAAAATATCTTGGAAAGTTAAAGAACTGTTTAAATAACTAAGTAAGTTGCGCATTGCTTATGAGTAAACTGCGGATCTTTATACAAAATGAAGTGTTTTGCATTGATCGTGGGATGCAGGAATAACATAAAAATTGATTTCATCCCTTAATGACTTTGTTACATTGAAAGCAACATTACAATGAATTTTTTAAATCTTTCACTGTTTTATATTTTGTCCAACCAATTTCTTTGTAAATGCATAAGGATCCGTAGTCCACTTACGAGGAATGCATCTGCAGAATCAGATTTGAATTATCACTATTTGTTTAAATGATATATAATGCAAATATAAAATACGGATGAAATAGTGTTTCAACTTGTCTTTCAATTTTTTATCCCTTCGGTGTTCACGAAGACTGAAGACTGATCAACGAGACACGTCTCAAATATTTTTCTAAGAGTTACCTTTTGCTAAGAACTGTTAGACTACAATTGTACCGGACTAGTTTCCGAATTCAAGCCTCCTGTCAATAAACTGTTTTTACGTGTAAAGCGGATGACAATACTTTGTGTATAATCAGCGCTGTGTCCTGGTATCTCTTGCGAATCTCTTCTGTGGTCAGTGCAACGTTCACTTCGGGCGATTCATAGCGATCCGTCATTTACAGCTTCGACGAATGAAACCTGTAATCAATTAACGTATTATTTACCGGCGGCTATTTAATCAATCTTAGACGTTCATGATTCACAGCTGAGGATTTCTTAAAAAATCCAACAGTAAACAAGCAACCCTTAAAAACTTGATCCAATTTTTGTTGAAAGTTCACTCTTTTTATATAACGCAGTCGTTGAGAAGCATATATCGATAAATTGCGGATTTTTATGAAAAATGAATATTGTCTTCATGGATTGCAAGAAACGAATAATTAACCCTTTGCCCTCGACTGTCCCCTCCGAGGCACCACTAAAAATTACTATACTCTAATTGTTTAATAAATTACTGAACGTTTAATTCTGGTACAATTAAGTGCACTCACTTTTTTATAAAGATTTTCTACACAACGTTTGAATTCTGAAGTAAAATTCGAGTGCAGAGAGTCGGAGAGAAATTGATTTCTTCTATAGTTCGAGCGAGTTAAGAAGAATGTACGAAAATCTTGAAATTCCCAGTCTACTAATAAGCTTCTGGTAAGCAACGTGTTAAAACAATCTCCTGAGATTGTAGTCCGTAATCGGACGACCTTCGATCGTCGCGAAGATTCCTCTGCTCGATCAACGAAGATTAATGTTGGATCGCGGCCTCTGGAACGGGAACGACTGAAAAGAGGACCAAGTGAAACGTTGACGAGAGGGAAAAAAAGGCACGTGGGCCGACGACGAGGAGGAAACGCTGCAGGGAAGGGGTCACGGTTCTTGTCTAAAGTAAAAATAAATCCGGCTGGACTTTTGCAACGCAGTAAACACCGATTTTCCCGCCGTTTCGAGGACCACTCTAGACTCTAGACTCTTATTCTCCCCATCCGTTCCTTCGCTCATCGTCAAGCTTTTTTCAGCTCTCCCTTGGTTAACACTAAACGTACCATTTTTTATTTTACAATTATTGAGATTATAAAGACGCTTTCACAATAAATGACTTAATAAATATCTTTATTAGAGTACATGTTACAATAAGAACCGCGCAGAGTCTAAATAAATTAAATCTTGTCCTTTTTGTATAAGGCAACATGTGCCTGTTACTTTTGTAGCTCGGTACGTTTAGCGTTGACTTGTCTCTATCATCCAAATTTTCGAGAGTGTTTCCATGTAAATCTCAACCTCTCGTTGTACGATTTTTTTCGTTCATACAACAATTAGAACTTCCTTTAACACTAAACCCACCACTGCCGATCAAATGACCGGTTTTATATTTTCCATTTCACAATTATTGAAATTATGAAGTTGCTTACATGGAAATTGATCCGATCAATTTCTTTGTCCAAGCACACATATGTATCGATAAAATTTGCACGAGATCTAAATAAACGGATCCTTGTCGTTTTTACAAGGTAAAACATTATAATCGCTTTTAGTGCTCGGCAGGTTTAGTGTTAATAATTGCACAGGAAAGAGGAATAGCGAAAGTCGCGTAATTGCATCGTGCGATCAATTTGGTAATTCGAACTCGTTGCGTCAGGAGACTCACTCTGCACATTATCAGTGAAAATTGATGCAATCAGAGCCCGTAAAATTAGCTCTCCGATTGATAAAAATAAACTCACGTGTGTCTAATAAAACAACTGATACGACAGCTACCTACATTCTAAAACGTGAACACAGTATTTGTTATTTCTCGTACTGCATTCAGCTCTCATATGCACACATATATATCAATACCCTAAGTTGATTACGACGTTTGAAACACACAGTAATGTCGACGTATACTGTTACACCTAGAATGCAAATCAATTTATATAATCATTGAAGGAAGTGAAACCTAGCCGACAAGAATATTCCGCAAAATTTGGAAAAGAAATTAGGAGCGGGTACACGGAAGGAGATAGTTTGTAAAATGCGAAGAAAGACTGAAAACTCGGTACGCAATGCGAAGTATGTACGTAGTCTTCTGAAAACGAGCGACGTTGTATAGCTTGCTACCTTTTTATCGTAACTGTGAACCGGAAACTGATCGACCCAGGGCTAAATTGCACGAAAGATGGCTGTATTCGTTGTAATTATCTGACGCAACGTATACCGACGGGCGGTTGAGATCAGGCTGTCTCTCGAGTCTTCCGAGGCTTTCCTCTACGGACGAGTCACGGGAAAGTACGTCGACGGTGCTTCTCGTGTTCTGCGATCGCGATTCGACGAACACCACAAGCGTTCGTAGCAAACACGGACAGGAGACACACGGCGCGGCGCGGCGCTGCAGGAATAATCAACGAAACGCGACGGCTTCGCGGCTGATCTTCCACTCGCGAACAGAAGTCACGCTGCTCGGTTTTTGGATTCGGGCCAGACACTTTGTGGTATCCTTTTCGAGTTTCCGGTTCGGGATGCCAGACGACAGGGGAATTTTCTCGTGTGCTTTTTCTCCGCGCGCGCGTCACGGCCTCTCTTTCTCTCTCTCTCTCTCTCGTTTTCTTTCTGCCGCAGACAATGCGGTTATTCTTGTATGCGAAACGACCCTGCGAAGGATCGAACGCGTCCGCAGGACATCGCCGCTCGAAGGAAGTTAATTTAATCCCGGACAGAGGGTTCGAACGAATGCGATTCACGAGGCGGATCTCGAACACGTGGGATCTCCTCGAGAAAAACGGCGAACGCGCATTCCTCCGGAGTCAGCGCGTCACCGCGAATTTTTGCTTGTACGTGCCACTGCACCCTTCCTAATTGCATTGCACCAGCCGGTGACATTTATTGGCGTTGATTGAAGCGTTGCAACAGTCATACTTCGATTCAAGGTCCGGCCGGCCTGCAAGCGACGGCCTCAATAAAAACGGAGAGCGTTGCTATCGCTGTTTAACGCGCTCGCTGCCAAATCACCGCGCCGAGAAATCGCAGAAAATTAATGGCGTGCCTGCCACGGTCAACCGACCGGTTTCTTCTTTTACGATTACTAACCCTCGCACACGCTCCTCGGAAATAGTCGCGCGAAAGATCCTATTACGAATAATAATTCGACCATCTTCGCTTCGCACTTTCAATCGACAAATTATCTTTCACACGTAGCGTCGCATTTTAAAGAAATACAGTAGAACCTCGATTGATTACTCCTGCTAATTAGTGGAACATGATTATTTGAATAATACAACAATTACTTACAATTAGTTACAGTGCTGAACTGAATCCTTATTCTCCGTGAAAATGATTACGAGCTGGAAAGCTAGACGTAATTGTTAAATTTGCATTTTCGGTAGAGGCATTTGTTTATAAGAGATTGGAATTATTGGTGCAGTTGAGAGAACATGAAAATTGACAGAATTTGAGAATATCGTTGCGGTTTATCAAAATGATTAGAGAAAGAGAGAATGATCTATGTTTTTCGCAGTTGACGCAGAAAATTGTTGCATAAATTTATCGATGAATCAAGGAAGGTTTACGATTATTTGAATAATACAACAATTACGTAGGTTCAGTGCTGAACTGAACCCTAATTCTCCGTGAAAAATGATTACGAGCTGGAAAGCTAGACGTAAGAGTTAAATGAATTTGCAATTTCGGTGGAGGCACTTCCCACATAGCACAAAGCTTGCTGAAAGACGTCTTTTATACGCCTGCCGCAAGCTGTAAGTCCGTCTTAAAGACTTTTTTTCGTCTTTAACTGGTCTTTAATTGGTCTTTGACACGTCTTTGTTACAAAAGTTACGTCTTACAGACCGCTTTCATACGACTTTCGCGCGACTTACAGACGTCTTTTTGTTTGTCTAAAAAGCTGCCTAAAAGACGTCGGTTTAAGACGTCTGAAAAGTCAATCAAAAGACGGCTAAAATAATCTTCAAATTATAAATAAAGTTATAACAAAAATTAGAAACTATATATATATATAGAAAGAATACTACACCTTTCTATGCACTGATTGAGGGAATATTCCCCTTTGTCTTCGAAAGTACCTTATTACAATTCAGAAATTTTTGTACCGTTGGGCGGGATTCGAACTCGAAGACTACCGTTTACTGGATCATGTACTTCCTCGCTGAGCCATGCGAACGTTAAATTGATTATTTTTCATTCTCTTATAAAGGCTCAAATTATATCGGATCATGTAATTATTAGAAGAGATAAACTTCTATTAAAAATGAAACGTGAATATTTGAAGACTCAAATGATACGCTATCATAAATTATTATAAATAAATATATGTACTAGTGCACTACAACATGTATAATATAATACTTGTATACTTCCATTTGCTAGAGATTACAACAATAACGATATTGACTACTAAGAAACCCTAAGCTGTCTTTGGATTATTGTGTGCACTAACACACAGTTATGCACGGACCGACGGCTCCAGAAAGACGACTTTTTAGACGTGTAAAAGACGCCTTTTTCACGGCAAAAATGAGACGCAAAAAATCTGTCTGCCTTCAGCCGTAAAAACGACGGCTCCAACAAGACGACTTTACAGATGTGTAAAAGACGCCTTTTTGAAGCCGTCTTTTTCACGGCAAAAATGAGACGCAAAAAAGCCGTCTGCCTTCAGCCGTAAAAAAGACGGCACCAAAAAGGCGACTTTTTAGACGTGTAAAAGTCGCCATTTTGAAGCCGTCTTTTTCACGACAAAAATGAGACGCAAAATAGCCGTCTGCCTTCAGCTATAAAAACGACGGCTCCAAAAAGGCGACTTTTTAGACGTGTAAAAGACGTCTGTATGGGCCGTAAGACGTAAAGACGTAAAAAAGACGAGAAAACGACGACTTAAAGACGGACTGTGCTATCTGGGTTGTTTATAAGAGGTTGGAATTATTGGTGCAGTTGAGAGAACATAAAAATTGACAGAAATTGAGAATATCGTTGCGGTTTATCAAAATGATTAGAGAAAGAGAGAATGTTTTTCGCAGTTGATGCAGAAAATTGTTGCATAAATTTATCGATGAATCAAGGAAGGTTCACGATTATTTAAATAATACAACAATTACTTAGTTTCAGTGCTGAAGAACTAAATCCTTATTGAATTTTCTTCTTGGAAAAAAATTGCGAGCCGAAAAGCTACACGTGAGAGTTAAATGAATTTGCAATTTCGGTGGAGGCATTTGTTATAAGAGATTGAAGTTATTGTTGCAGTTGAGAGAACATAAAAATTGACAGAACTTGAGAATATCGTTGCGGTTTATCAAAATGATTAGAGAAAGAGAGAATGATCTATGTTTTTCGCAGTTGATGCAGAAAATTGTTGTATAAATTTATCGATGAATCAAGGAAGGTTCACGATTATTTAAATAATACAACAATTACTTAGTTTCAGTGCTGAAGAACTAAATCCTTAGTGAATTTTCTCCGTGATAAAAGATTGCGAGCCAGAAAGCTAGACGTAAGAGTTAAATGAATTTGCAATTTCGGTGGAGGCATTTGTTTATAAGAGATTGAAGTTATTGTTGCAGTTGAGAGAGCATAAAAGTGGACAGAATTTGAGAATATCGTCGCAGTTTATCAAAATGATTAGAAAAAGATAGAACGATTTTTGTTTCTCGCAGTTGATGCAGAAGATTGTTGCATATATTTGTCGATGGATCAAAAGAGGTTTTGTAGGATTTTTTGTACGGTTTGGAAATGTTTCCGTTGAGAAAAATGTTTAAAAATCATGACGAAACGTCGGGAAATCGGTGCTCCTACGGTACCACAGTCGATAACATCGATTCCTCGAACTGCGCCGAGCCCAAGCGCTCCCGGCGAGAATGCAACGACGGAAGTTTCTCAAACGAAGGATTAAATACGTCAGCGGGTTGCACAAGTTCTCAAGAAACTTTCGAAACGCCGCGCCGCGCGGTCTCTCGAAAGAAACCACCGTTTACAACTTTATCTCGCTGGGAACCGTGGCTCGCTACCTGTCTTTCGCTAATTACCGTCGAATCAATCGTTTCTCATTACCGTTCAATTAGCCTAGCCATTCCGGCGTGCTCCGGAGGCTCGTATGGATGCGTTACATCATCCGTTGCACGTGTGCAACCGCACGCGGCGCATTCTTTGGGAGAAGCGTGCGACAGAAACTGCAAATCATATTTCGCTAACGTTTGGACGCTGTTGTCTATGCTTCAAATCGAAAGAGAATATTAATTGATCTGCGCTAGCAATTTTTAAAAAGTTATCTCATCGAAAGTGGCGGCCGGAATGCTGTCCGAGTCGCTGACACACCTGTTCACCCTTGCATAGGCAATAGGAAATGCATAGATCGTTTCAAAGCTTTAATATTTCTGGTTCTGCATAGGTTTTTATTTTGCGACTACGCATTGATGCAATAACTACATTTCATGCGTTTACAGCAGGAATGGGTAAGTGTGATTTCAAACAGTGGAAAGATTAAATGCATTCAAGATGATCGAATACGTTTCATACGACTCAAATGAAACCAATCAAGTAAGAAATAAATTCCTATTTGATTTCTACTTCCTGCAATTAATGCAAACAATTT
This sequence comes from Lasioglossum figueresi, assembly GCA_028455805.1. Lineage (NCBI taxonomy): Eukaryota > Metazoa > Arthropoda > Insecta > Hymenoptera > Halictidae > Lasioglossum > Lasioglossum figueresi. The sequence goes on from CM052200.1 coordinate 29,252,594, forward strand.
TTATTTCGCATAAAGTTCTGCGGTCTAGCAATGAGGTTCAAAGACGCAGCTGTTCACCTTTGCATAGGAAATAGGAACTGCATAGATCATTTCACAGCTTGAATTCTTACAACTCGAATGAAACCACTCGAGTAAGAAATAAATTCCTATTTGGTTTCTATCCTGCAATCAATGCAAACGATTTTGATTTCGCATGAAGATCCGCAGTCTAGCAATAAGGTTTGAAGACGCACTTGTTCACCCTCGCGTAGGTAATAGGAAATGCATAGATCGTTTCAAAGCTTTAATATTTCTCGTTCTGCATAGATTTTTATTTTGCGACTACGCATTGATGCGATAACTAGATTTCATGCATTTACAGCAGGAATGGGTAAGTGTGATTTCAAACAGTGGAAAGATTAAACGCATTCAAGATGATCGAATACGTTTCTTACGACTCAAATGAAACCACTCGAGTAAAAAATAAATTCCTATTTGTTTTCTACTTCCTGCAATTAATGCAAAAAAAGTTTATTTCGCATAAAGATCCGTAGTCTAGCAAAAAATTTCAACGGTACAAGGTTCATAGATCATTTCAATGCTTTAATATTTCTGGTTCTGCATAGACTTTATTTCGTGACTATGCGTTGATGCAATAACTAGATTTCATGCATTTACAGCAGGAATAGGTAAGTGTGATTTCAAACAGTGGAAAGATTAGAAGCATTTAAGAGTATCGAATACGTTTCTCACGACTCGAATGAAACCACTCAAGTAAGAAATACATTCCTATTTGGTTTCTACTTCTTGCAATTAATGCAAACAATCATTGTTTCGTATAAAGATTTGCAGTATAGTAAGGTGGTTCTAAAAATGGACTTGAGAGTAAATTGAAGCCTTCAATGATCAAAAATGAAAATAGCGAAATTGTAGATCTACGATGGGAGTTCTACGAAAATCGTTAAAACTGATTCTATGGGAACTTATTCGATGCATTGAACCCAATAACTTTGGTTCGTTGTACCTCCGATGCTACTCGTGTGCGAAGGAAGTATTAACACTTCAATAAAAGTCCCTTTAAACATAATTTACTGTTCGCCGTGACGCGACACCGATTAAACAGCGTGACGAACGCGTTTAATTGCAACGCCTTTAGTTCTCCGAAAGAAAAAATCGCGAAGTTATCGGTGTACTTCCTGAATGACTCGCAACGAGTAAACGCTTCTTTGGATCGATGCTCAATTTTTTCCTCTGTATTTTGTCAATGAACGAGTGCAAGCTCACCTGTGTATTAATATTCATTCCACTCGTATCGATGTAAATTCCAACAGATAAATCAACTATCTTAATATTTACGGTGATAATCCAGGATTAAGAGCCCGTCGACTGGCGAACGTGTGATCGTTTAAAAATTTATCAGCTCATTTCGTCTATCGATAATCGAATAAGCTGTTAACGGGAATGAACGGTGTAAGACGGTCGACGGGACGTTCAATCGAAAAGGACAGGCTGGGTAATCATTGAGAGAACATTTACGTCATTTATCGACACAAGTGCATCGCCGTGGTCGCCGAGAACCCGCGAGCAAACGGCCGATTGCGTGCTTAGAAAGTTTAGCGAGTACGTGCACGATCGTCGATCCGCGGCCACTGCCAATCGGCCGCGATAACGGAAACAATGCGTCGGTCGCATCGACGTGACCGCTTTCAGTGCACGAGTCACTGTGTGCGTGTTCGTTTCTTCTTATCTCCCGCACGACGTTGATCCTTCTCCGAACACAACACTGCTCGGGCAAGGATCGACGGTAAAAATCGGCTACATGCTCCGAAAACCCGATCCTTCTCGTTTGCGCAACACGCTGGAACTAGCACGGAAGACAAAATCATTTCAGATTTCACAGAGTAGCGAGACACGAACGTTCTCTCGCGGGAGTTTATTCGGTCGATTGATCCACTGTGCGCTACCGTAAAACATTCTTATCATTTATTTTTTTTGGTGCTTCCAATATTAAATCGGCAGTGAAGCTACATACTCATTAGTTCTGCAAATAAGTTCCTTCAGGAGAAAAGTAGTTGCACTTTAATTATTCGTCTTGAATGGCGACGTCGTTAAAACTTGCCATAGTTCGATTTTAATAAATTTGTTAGAGCAACCAAGCATTATATTGATGTAGTAGGTGTGCAATTAAGTTTCTTCTCCTTTTCTTCTACGATCATAACTTCTGACTGAATTCGAATTACTTCCCGATTTTGGTGCCGCATGAAAAAGCGTTCTTTTAGTTTTAAGAAGAGTCCTGGTGAGCGCTCTAAGAGTTTCCAGTCGTATGCAACTATTTCAAGCAATACGATGTGCGAGATGCATCATTTGCGTCACTGCTTACTCTTTGCATTCCAGCTTAGGAAATCGGCTGGCGAAGCTACTGGGATGGTTTGCGCGGCATTGGGAGAGAACGCTGTATATTTTACAGAACATGCAAAAAGTGGTATCAAAGATTTAAAGCCGGAAATTTTCACTTGGAAGACGACGATCGTTCAGGTGCACCGAGAAAGTTTGATGACGGTGAATTAGAGGAATTGCTCAACGAAAATCCGACCAAGACCCGAGAAGAATTGGCAGAAAGATTGGGAGTCACCAGACAAGATTTTAGTACATTTTATGTACGTAAAATGTAATAAAATTTTGAATTTGGATAAAAAAAGGAAAGAACTTATTTGCACAGCTAATACAAAAACGTTTAACCCCTATGTCAATAACCAAAATTGTCGACGATATTCGATGATGTTACATTTTATAGTTATAGTTAGTACATTTTATGTACGTAAAATGTAATAAAATTTTGTATTTGGATAAAAAAAGGAAAGAACTTATTTGCACAGCTAATACAAAAACGTTTAACCCCTATGTCAATCACCAAAATTGTGGACGACATTCAATGATGTTACATTTTATAGTTATAGTTAGTACATTTTATGTACGTAAAATGTAATAAAATCTTGAATTTGGATAAAAAAAGGAAAGAACTTATTTGCACAGCTAATACAAAAACGTTTAACCCCTATGCCAATAACCAAAATTGTCGACGATATTCAATGATGTTGCATTTTATAGTTATAGTTAGTACATTTTATGTACGTAAAATGTAATAAAATTTTGAATTTGGAAAAAGAAAAAGGGGAAAGAACTTATTTGCACACCTAATACAAAAACGTTTAACCCCTATGCCAATAACCAAAATTGTCGACGATATTCAATGATGTTGCATTTTATAATTATAGCTAGCACATTTTATGTACGTAAAATGTAATAAAATTTTGAATTTGGATAAAATAAGGAAAGAACTTATTTGCACAGCTAATACAAGAACGTTTAACCCCTATGCCAATACCCAAAATTGTCGACGATAAATGATGTTGCATTTTATAGTTCGAACAGATGTATCTCTACACCTCGAATGTAAATTAATCTGTGATCATCTACGAACGTAAAACCCTACAATAACAGTTTAAAAAAGAAACGTAGAACCAAGCTGCTTAAACTATAAGCTTATGAAAGTTCAAGACTCTTTTTGAATCTAGTTACCTACTCAATTGTTTGTATATGTTCGTATTATATAACTAAACGCGTGCATTGCGAAAGAAACGTCTTGGAAGAACCTGATGTTAGCAAGTTTTCGGGGAAGCGAATGCGTAAATCACGTAAGAGGGAACTTCGGTGAACTTCCACGAAGAATTTGAGGGACATCGATTTTTCCGTTCATCAATTTTCTCGCTTCCGAATGATGAGAAACGCTCGTGGCGCGTGCACGCGCAGTGTCAAGCTGAAGCGACGTCTGCTGGCGATAACAGCGAGCCTGATAATGCCGAAGAAAGTTGATACAGTCGAACCGAAGGTACATACAGGCCGCTCCACAAATTGATTTCAGCGGAACGGTACTTTCTTCGATTCGGATCTCTCGTGAACAATCGCGATACATATCCGAGAACGATTCGGCGAACGGGCCCGAGAGAACGGCTAGCGCGGATCACAATATTTATTGGACAATTGCAACTTTTACCCTTGATCGGTGTGGTCCGTCTGGCAATTTCCGTAATGGTAATCACACGGGACTAACGTTTCGTTTCCGACGGTCTATCGCGCTTTCGCTATCGCGTGCGCGAGCGCGCACTTGAAAGTTCCACGACTCGGTTGAAAAATAAAACGCAAGAGCCTGTGTGTCATTGCAAGGCATTGTCTCAGTGTTGAGTGCCTTCTCCTACGAGGCTACGTATTAATCTTATCTGATGAAATCTCGCTGGCCGATGTATCTGCGACGGAATAAAAACCTCGATCGAACGACCGAGGGAGACCGGGGCTGGTTCACCGATCAGCCTAATTCCCGACAACTATTGCGTTATAGAGCTACCGATGGCCTCACTCGCGATACCGAAACATGGGAATGATTAACTCATCGTTTAACCCCTTGCACCACGATCTTTTTCACAACACGACGCACAGTGGGGTATTTGGCTCGAAAAGTCGGAAAAAAAGTCGATTTCGAAATTTTACGTGAAGGTCTACGAAAAGAATAAGGCTTTCTATCGATCGGATTTGTTATTAATAAAATTGTTAATGCTTTCGGCGCAAATTTACAAAGCCATTTTGCAAATTACTAGAGTAATTCCGACGTTTCGATCTACATTCAGATCATTTTCAAGGATTACTAGATTCTCCTTTGTTGCGAGTGTTTCGCCATCCACGATGAAACGTCGGAATTACTTTAGTAATTTGCAAAATGGCTTTGTAAATTAAGTAACAAATGATCGTCAACTTGCGCCGAAAGCATTAACAATTTTATGAAAAGAATAAGGCTTCAATATTGTTCAAGAAATTTTACAGCACGCATTGCGTTCAGTCTCCGAAATAGCGCTCATTCATTAGCGATTTTCAAGTGTTTTAAGGAAATTGTGTAAATTCTTGCACTGCAGAATCTTTTCAAGTAGGTACATACATACACAGAATACTGGCGTATAGATTTCATTTCGTTATCATCTAAATTTGTACAGATATTCTAAAACTCTATAAATATTGTAAAACTATATTGACTATTTTGTTATACTATTGAGTAATATCCGGTGTTCTTTCTGGTATCATTACATTCGATAAAGGTTTCTGATCCTAGTGCAAAAGAAATTAGTTCCAGATTTGCACAGATTAACGATGTATAACTAATTTAAGTAGAAATGACCATCAACAGTCGCGGCGTGTGTTTCGCGATGAAAACTAATACTAAGAATTTAAAAATTTCTTACAAATTTCATATACAGTTATTGTAAAAAGTATTTGTACATGCTTTGAAAACGAATAATTTTGTTCGATATGGACCAAATGGCTTCAATTTTGTTTTTGAGACGCTGGAAGAATTGGTTTACTAGCTAATGCGTAAATAATTTTTTTAAAATTGTTATTGGCCGCAATTGTGAAGGAAAAAGTAACGATTCGGTCGCAAAATATGTCTATTACCTCAGAATTTTGGAAATCATCATTTTTTCATTGAAATGTGATTACAGTCTCTCTATTTTTCCCTTATTTTACATCTCATTTTATCGAAAGTTTTTTGATTTTTACACAAATATTTATCAGTTTGGCCCATTGTGCGATTTTTTTATATTGAATCTTTTCGAAACTGTAAGTACGTCGCACATGACCGACTTTATCGAACTCGACGAAATTTATCTGGGAGGTGGCAGAAGGTTCATGTTAACTAGTGCGGTTGGTAAAATGAAGATCCTCTTGCTAGAAAGTCTGAAAAAAATTCAAGAACTAAGCTGAATCGCATTTCCATGTCCCAATTAAAATATCATGAAAACCGTAGGCACTTGCCCCATTTAAAAATGCGACACGAGCAAACGACTTCATGGAAATCTCTACAATCGATACAAGAGGTGGCAGAAGTTCAGGCTAACTAGGCCAATTGGTAAAGCGAGGATTACGCTACTGATACGTCTAGAAAAATTCAGTTCGAGGACTTTTTGTTTATAATGTCCGATGCACATGTTCCGAAAGTACGAAAGGCGTATTGCATCGAATTCACCGATGCGATGGCTCGTTCTTCCTCGTGCGCTGCGTGTCTGTCCCTCACGTTCTCCGTCTTCCTCCCGATGAATCACAATAACGGATATGGCCGGTAATCGGGCGAATTTTCCCGTCGGAAGGGAAACGCGTCGGATCCGACGGAATCAATAAACGGATATCGTCGTTGCTCACCGACGGACACTCATTTACGGAAGAAAGAAAAACTGATAAGATGATCCCTTTGTTGCTATCGGACCACGGACGTACACTAGAATATCGATTTTTAGAAGAGGATTTGTAGAAAAACAAATTGACTCGCACGACCCAATGAAACCTTCTACTTCAACGTATCGGATTGTTGTTCAGTACTTTTCCACAACTAATTGTTTCATCGACGTTTCAACAGTCAAGGATTTAGTCATCCTCGGCAACGCGTTTTAGTAATCGTTGAGATTCTTAAGTTCCTCTTTGATATAGGACAATTGAAATAATTAATAAAACGATAACTAAATAATTATCAAATTATTAAAACGATAAAACTTTTGTAAACTGTAAATGCAAATCCATGCAGAAAGTGATCGATGATCTTGTCCTCGCATCCTCGAGACGCCAGTGGCGGGAAAGTGAAATGAATATACGAAAAGAGTAAAAGAATACTTACGGTAGAGATCAAATGGAATATTGAAATTTCTTACAGAGCAATAATTCTAACTTTCACAGCGCAATTAGCAGAAAGTTGTCGTGATCTATGATCCGTGCTTAGATCCTCGAGACGCCAGGAGCATTGGGGAAACGGGAGAAGCGGAGGAAAAGAATGTGACATCGGTTGAACGGTAAGAAACAAGGTTGGTTCTCTTCGATTTCGTTTATTCGGCGAACAAAGGAAACATGATCGAGTGTTGGCTCGTTGCGAACGAGCGGCGGCGTGGGTCGAGAATCGTCGACCAATAAATAAATCAAATAAATTTCAATACTGATTATCATTATCATTATCGTTTAGACGAATGGACGAATCACCGGTGTTTCTCTATCGCAGAGAATAACGACGCGTATCCTTGCCGAGAGATCCGTCAGCTGGAGAGACGTTTTTCTTCGCCATCGGAGGACGCGATATAAAATATATAATATCGATATATTTATATATGTATAAATATATGCATGTATATATATATATATATATGTATATACCGTGGCTCGTATCGAGAACGCGTTATTATTGGTCCTTGATTGGTCCTCGCGAGAACAATAAGGCACGGGCGATTTAAAGGCACCGGTCGAGTTTAACTGGCGTTTTGTCAGTATACAACGTGATCGTATTAAAATATAATATTTCAATATATATATCTATCTATCTATATATATAATTGTATATACATATATACGCACGCGCGCGCGCGCGTGCTCTGTGTCTCTCTCTTCTCATCAACGCTGTATATATATAAATTTCTTTGTACACGATACACGAGCATTATGCTTGCGACATTACGTCGTCCCTTTGTGTGCGTGCGCGTGTCTGTATGCTGTCTGTCTATCTGTATACACGTCTGTCTACCTACACGCAACTGCACGGACTCGAAATCGCGCGAGCTCGCCCACGAAAACTCGAATCTCTACATACACACACACACACGCGTTCGGCTCTCGAAGTTGTTCCTTGCACGCGTTTTTACAAACTTAAAAAATATATATATATATTGCTTACGTACGCTGTATGCCTCGTTTAATAGACTCTTGTGGGCTATGCACACGGAACACACGGAACACACGCAATCACGCACGCGATCACGCACGCATATTTTTTTTTTTTTGTCGAACGTCGATTTTGCACGCGTTCGCTTTTCTCTCCTCTATGTACATATGCGTAACGCATCGTTAGTCAGATTCAACTCCACACGGTGAACGTCGGTCGGCTCTGTCGCTCATTATGTAAAACGTACTATGGCATTATGTAATTCATTATGGCTTACGATTACGTTACATTTTATTGTACATTGCCGCCTTGACCCTCCGTCGACGACGCCGCCGCCGCAGACAAGGCTGTGCGATACGGTTTCCTCACACCTGACTCGCGCGTGTTACGATTACACCGCCGGTTCCCTGATATGTTTCACAATATAGTCGCCGAACGTTACGTCGACCCCCGGTTACTATTCTGACGCCCTCGGGCGAGAAAATGGCCGCCGGAAACCACCTCCGGTCGTTTAACCCTGCGTTCGCAATTCTTTTTAACACCAGAACTACCGGACGAATCGAAACGACTTGCTCACGATATGTTCTTTTAGGAATATTCAAATTATGAATATGTTTTTCGGAGAAATCGTTTTAGCGAACTTCTCTAAATAAATGCAATTTTGTCATTATTATTTTTTTTTTTTATTGATGCCGACAGCATTAACAATCTTATTAACAACAAATACAATCGATAGAAATATATAATTATTATTATATATATATTATTATAAGGCAAAGCGTGCCAACTGCGTTTCCTCGGTAGTTCCAGTGTTAATTCTCCTGCGTTCTTCCAATGTGACCTACTAATTGGACGACTTTATAATTGTTTAAGGAAAAACCGAAAAGCCGTAACGACACACGGATAACCAATCGTTGGTGACAGACGTGTTTCTTGTCGCGGGCGTTCGTTTCGATCTGATTTTCTTCTTGCGATCGTAATTCCACAACTCTACTGTTATTCTCGATTCTCTGTTATTAAAAAATCCGGTCAAATATAGGGTTGTCTGTCAACACGCACACATACATACATACAATACATACGTACAATACACACATACATCATCCGTACTTCAACCCTATTATTGTAAACGGCGGAACGAATGTTGCTTTTAAAAAAATTCTGGCTCGAGGAACTTCTCGTCAACTCGTTGAAACGATTACGAATCGTTTGAATTAATTGAAAGAGTTATTTATGATCTTCATTAGGGATTTGCACGAGATCGGAACGAGTTCAAGAAGAAATTCCAGAATTTTTATCAGAATGACTCTATGTATCGCTTCGATCTTGTGGGATTTTGAAAGGCGCGAACGCGTTAAAAACGAAACGTACTCGTCGTTCCCAATTAGAAGGTCGACATCGTTTCGGAAGACGAAAGGGGAGCTGAAGTCTGTGGTTGCAAGGAAAAACGGTGACAAAATTTCATAAAAAAAAAAGTCATTGAAACAAATCCGAAAGGCTCAGAAAAACAATGCAATTTCTCCGATGTCCTATGTCAAAGAAAGAGAATCAGCGATGAAAACTTTAAACGTCAATATCTCGAAAGTGAAAGTACGTGACATGCTACGTCCTTCCTTACAACCACAGAATTGTCACCCGAAGCAGCTGGTTCAACCTTCGGCGGCCATCTTCTTGCCTGTGATCGAGTCTCAGGTGTGCCGAGATATCATTGACCCGCGGGACGCATAATGCACGTCGTTGGCTGACGCTGGCGGACTGTTCTCGGTCGAAACGAGCTCGATTGAGCATGAATATTGAAATATTGACGCAACCGGTCCGTCTACGTCGGTGATTTACAAGATTGCCGTGGTTCGCCGCGCCGCCGTGCCGTTTCAAGCTCAATTGGCCGCGCGCGGGTTTCGCGGAAGGCTATTTTCCATTTCGCGGCACTGTTCCACGTCGCAGACGGATCGTCGCCGGTGACGCGCGCGACTCGCTTCATCGATCTGCAACGCTGATAACAGGCACCGTTATATACTATAGTATCTACGAGTAACCGGGCGTCGATGCAACACAATCGTCCGAGATAGAGACTTTTCCTCGCGAAGGCCGTTCCCTCGATAAATAGGGAACGTGTTATCGCTGTTTCGAATCGGAGCGTGTTGCGAGACGATGCGACACTCGCCGCGAAACCCTGAGGACGATCCATGGATCCATCGAGATCGCGTGGATCGCGGCTTTAGAGAGAAATAAAACGATTTCACGCCGACGGGGCCGGTAGCGGCTCTGTTCTGACGGCACTGAGTGTTTTTACGGATTTTATTCCTACAATTTTCTATGGGGTGGTTTCGTTCAATTCGTTTGGCCGTAGCCCTTCAACGATCGTGTTAATCAAATTTACGTTTGTTCTGCTCTGATTAGCAGAGGTCAAACTAAACTGTGTGTATCTAATTTTGTGTACGTTATTCCTGTGTCGGTTCGGTAATTGAAATTATATTTACACGTCCGTCTTGGTTCTTAGTCGATACTGTCGAATTACTGAAGAGCCACACAGATTATTTCGACTTTGCCCATTTTTTATTTTTATTTTAATTTAAAATTTTTTTTTTTTAAATATTCATCTAAAGGTTAAAGAATACTCATTTTACTCACATTTTATAAACTTTTTTCGAAATTTTTCTGCATTATTATGATAATTGTTATATATAAAATAATATATACAAATGCTACATATAATTAATTATATAAATTAATAATTATTTCGTGATCGTCGAAGGGTAGATCCAAAATCCTCGACAAAAGCACCCCTTTTCTCGACCATAAGGCATAAGGCACGCGTCTTTTCCTCGAGGAAAAGGATAAACTCCTACGATCAGCCTTTTCGAGAATCGACAGTGTAATTTATAGACAAAATATATATATATATATATCCGTTTTATATACAGGTAAGTCTACGAGTATGAATTTCCGCGCGTTTGTTCGTGGACTGGCAGAAAACGAAGGCACGCCGAGCATTTTCTAGCGGAAGTAATCCTTTCCGAGTTGCATATACTCGTTTCTTCCTTTCCCGTTTCGGTCGCGGGCAAGAGAATCGAACCGACGGCACAGTGTTCAGTGCGCGCTGGCTGGTTGAAACTGCAAATTCAAGTTGCAAAGACGCAGCTACTAACACGGAACTGTTAGAAATCTTATTATGTATTTCGTTTTACTAAACGGTGACTCCGTTAACAGCAAACGTACCAAAAATTAAGAACGACCGATTCGTATGCAAAATAAAAATTATACGAATTTCGAGATACGAGTAGTAACTAAAATATAGTACAATAATAGTAAAATATTTGTATCTTCTTTAAACGTTTTTACTGTTTCACATTTTTTTATTATTATAGTTTTTCATAAATGCATAAAATTCGCAGTCTACCGATATGCATGTGCTGATCTATGAGAATGACAAGATTATTTAATTACGTATGTCCGAACAGATCTGTTCAATTAGTGCCTACAGCGTCTTTACAAATTCAACAATTTCAAAATACAGAATCCGAGTCGTTTCCATTTGATCAGCGGTGGCAAGGTTTGCTGTTAAAGAGAAGTTCTTTGAATGAAGAATGGAGTTTCGTCCAGCGAGCTCCGATCGATCGGCGATCGGTTTCGTTCGAAGAGAATTCTCTCGAGCGGTCGGTCCGAATCTCCGGTTTGCGCGACCGTGGATCGGTCGATTGCTCGCCGCGTATTTACAAATTTACAGGCTATCGATCCAGCGGGAACGGAAGAAGCGAAACGGGCCGCAGAGAGACTAACGAGAAGACGAGAATATAAACGAGAATAGAACACGGAGACCGGAACCCTGTCGTAATACTTGCGCATCGCGCGTGGAAGAAATTCATTGAGCAATTAAACGATATCTAGGATCGGTCCCCGGCCGGAGGCGGAACAAGAGAACTCGAAAAATCATGCTCCCGCGCGCGCGGATTGTGCAACGAGGGGGATAGACTATGCGGGAGAAACTCGATTCGCGAGGGAGTTTTTTTTTTCTCGCCACCAGCGATCGATATCTCCGCGTCGCGACTGACATAATTCTGTAATTATAGCGAGTCCAGGCGACCTCTAAACGGCCTAGCCGATAGCGGCCGACGACAAACGGTAATCTCAAATGATAAAGTCAGCGCGAAAAAGTCGTGCCGCAGAGATATCCGCACGGATCTTCGTGGGGATGAGAGAACGGGGACAGAGAAAAGAGGTATACGACTACGATGGAGGAAGATGCGAACACGGTGTATGATCTCCTACCGCGCCTTCGATCGTCCAATGGCCGATTAAGACTTTATCGCGATGGGTAACGCCGCGCGATCTCTGAAAACGATAAACGCTCACGTGGTGTGCGAGACCGACGTGTCGTAGATCACGTACCGGTGGATCCTGCGATTGGGGATCCTTTCGAGAAAATCCGTGAATTTCGAAAACTGCGTTCTCAACGGTGCAAGCACCGGACAACCTTTTAACCCGTCGTTTCTCTATAAAACTCTTTTTTTCTTTTATGAAATCGTAACGATCTTTACTTTACCTACCGGAAGCTCATCAATAGGCATTTTAATGCTCGAATCGCATGCAAAGAAAGCTGAATAATTTTCTTTTAAACAATAATGTCGGATACGTGACAATTGTTCGCCAATTTTTCAAACACGTTTCTAACCCCTTGCGTTATAATTTATTTTACGGTTCAAGTGGTTAATTGATTATAATATCTTCGTCGTACAGAACCTTCTGAACAGAAAATAAAATTTATATTTATAGTACGACTATTGTTCTTTCGGTTTAAAGGACATTACTTTTACAGATTTAATAGAGTACATTTGAATTCTTTGTCACAAGTCTGACTCGACATTATAGTGCAAAGGATCGATAGCATTTTATCTAGATCCTTTCATGTTTTTTATTGTGCCGAATTGCACAATTTTCGATTGAAATTTATCACCAGGAGTCGATAAAACAGTAAATGTGTTGCAATAAGAAAAATTTTCTCGCCATCCAAGTGTTAATAAAATCGAGACTGAGAAGTCCTATAACACAATACTTCCGGTAGGAAAAGAAAATCGAATTTGTCAATCAGAATATTTCTTGTTGCAGTTTACTATTTCGCGAATGAATTTTACGTGATCGAACGAACTGTAATTAATTGCATTTGGCCAACAAACTTTTGAACGAGCTCCGCGCGTACAATAACGTTCGCGATCGAATCTCATCGAACGAGCATCTTCCTCGAGTTACCGAAGGGGAACTTTGAAAATGTTCGGTCTTGTTCTGCCCGGTAGGGGATCGCGATAGTCTTCGAATTACGTGTAATGGGGGCTCGACGGATACCTAACGAACGCGCTCCTGACCTGTGGGAACTCGGTGTATGGATTCTGAAGCGTTCTCCAAGAGATGGGCAGTCTCAGACTGAGCTCGACAGCATAGTCGTGACCGCTGGCCTCGTTCAGGTTGCAGATGCTTTGGCAGTTGTTGTTGTTGACAATCTGGTTGTTGACGGGCGACAAGTCCCTCTGCATAGCGGGCTCCTTCGTGGGTTTGCTCACGGGATTGTCTAGATACGGCTTGAAGAGGATGGCGTCCTTCGCGGAGGTTGGTCCCGGAGGCGGAGGCGCGGCCGACGCCGGCGGCGTGGGCACGGTGCTGGTCACCGGTTCCGTTCTCAACGGTGAATCGACAGCGAATCTCTTCGACTTGACGAGACAGAGCGGCGTTTCCTGCGGCGGGGCTTCTTGGCAGGCAGAATTGGTCCTGACGGACTCGTCCAATTCGACGCACAGCCTTTTCGGCGAGTGTACGGCCTCGTAGCAGCAAGACATGGTGCAATGGTGCCTCTTCAAGGACGAGGAGGAAAATACCTCCTCGGTGGACTCGGGAACAACGCTGATCTCGGACGAGTACTCTCCAGGGGAATAACAGTACTGCCTGTTCTGCGGGTCCGAGTAGCAAGATCCCCTTAAGGACGTTTCCTGGTAGCACGAGGTGATCGGTGTCACCGCGTGGCTGCTGTCCAGGCAGCAGGAGAGGTTGCAAGAAGTTGCCGGCTCGCTCTCGGACAACGACGGGTCCACCATCGAGTGTTGGTAATACAGAAGATGCTGCGAAGAGGAGGAGGAGGAGGAGGAGCCCACGTCGCAGCAGTAAAAAGGTGGCGGCGGTGACCGCTCGTACTCCACCTCGATCCGATCCTGCGACAAGCTGGACACGTAGCTCGAGGTCCTCAGGTCCACCGGTGACTCACCGGAAGCAACATCCTGCACGGGGCCGAGCCGTTGCCGCGAGTTCCCGCGGACCGCGATCTCGCCCCTCAGCTCAGTCTCTTGTCCGAGCCACTTCTGCACCTGGCGGCGGTTAATGCCGAACTTCCTGGCGGTGGCTCGTTGGTTCCCAGCCACGCCGACGTCCCGATGAAAGGCGTCGAGAACGTCCAATTTAAATCGGAGCGAGAAAGATCGTCGCCGAGTGAGATCGTTCGACGAGTTCTGGCTGCCGGACGAGCAATCGAGCGGATCCATCTCGCTATCCGAGCAACTGGTGCTGGACCGGCCGGAACTGGCAGGTCCGCGAGGGCTCGAGGGCAAGGAATAGCCTTCCCTCGGATCGTGCATCGGACTCGCGGGACGCGAGTCGACAGGTGGCCTTTGGTAATCGACGTACGAAGACGCGGCAGCGTCCCTTCCGTCCTCGCTAGTCTCTTCCTCGATCTGTAGCTCCTCCTTGACCACCGCTCCGCCGATCACCACCGATGCATGCTCCGGTCCTCCCTTCTCTTCGATATGGGTCTCCTTCGACTCGCGGATCGGCTTCTCGGAATCCAACGACGGGGACGCGAGTGCGCGACGGTGCACGTGCAGGCGCGGGCTCGCGGGCTCCCGCGGGGAATCGAAGTGAACGGACATCGTAGAACTGCTGCTGCTGTTGCTGTTGCTGCTGGCAGAATGCGAAACGGGCGAGAGAGGGCCCCTCGGAGCACCGGGCGAGCACGTCAACTCGCACGGCCCTGGCGTCGCCGCCGAGTCTGGGCTCGCTCGCTCCGTCTTTATCATCGACGGCGCTAGTAGCAAACCGTACGACGATTTCCTGTCCGCGGAGGAATCCGTGTCCCCGAAATTCTGCTGGGGCCGATCGTGGCTCGGCGAACGATGTCGATCGATCGTCTCGGTTTCGGTGTAACGACGATGCTCGGGACGTTGGACCACCCGGTAGCTCGTCAGATTTTGATACACCTTGACCTCACCGCGACCGTCGTACGACGAACTTTCGATCTCCCGATGACCGTCCGGATTTGTGACGTAGTACCTGGATCGTTGGTCCGAGCAGTCCCTGTAATCGTGCGCCGATTTCTGCACTCGATCCTCCGTCTCGCGACGAAGGCGACGTTGCTCTTGATCGATGGCGTACTCCTGATAGCGGACAGGCATCGCCGAGGCCGTGGCGGGTTGAGCCACGTATTGGGGCGACGAGGGTGCACCGCCATGAGGAGGATGAGGAAGAAGAGGTGGGGGCCCTTGCTGTGCAGCCAGCTCGTCGCCGTGCAGTCTGGCGAGGCTGAGGTTCAAGGCCGGCGCTGCTGGAGCCACGGCGGGCCCCGTGGCTTCCGTCACGGTACCGTCCGGCTTGGGAACACCCGTCGACGAGATCGCCGTGCTCGTTGTTGACGTCGACACGACGGTATTGCCACTTTCCGCACAACTGTTACGCAGGTTGTCCTCGCACTGTAACCACTTTTGGATTTGTCGCCGATGGATCCCGTACTTTCTCGCGGTGGCCCGCTGATTGCCACGACAGTCGATGTCGTTCCGATACGAGTCGAGAACCTTGAGCTTAAAGGCCGGCGCGAATATACGTCTGCTGCCCATCACTCCGACAGATTTCCTCGTGACGGTGTTACTGGTCGGTTGTTGTTGTTGTTGCTGTTGCTGTTGCTGTTGCTGCTGCTGCTGCTGCTGCACTGTCGATTGCTGTTTATTTTGATGCACCATTTTCACCGATTTCCCCTCACCGAGCACCTCGCTCGCGCTATGAGTCATGACGACAACGACGTGCGATTTCGCGCACCCACCCGATAAACCGATTCTCTCCTTTTTGCAACGTGACGTCGTTCCGCGACCGTCACACGACGAACACCGGAGACGAGAACGACGGCGACAATGACGACGATGAGCTTCGTAACCGGGCACTGCCAACAACGCACGGGGGTACCTTAACGCGTAACATTGCACGAAGTGCTTGCTTAGCCGCGCCGCGCACGGAGTTCCTTTTAGGTCTCTTGGTAGATGCCGTAACTAATTTCGATCCCCACCAACGACCGAGAACTGCGGCTGCTTCCCACCGTGCTCGGTCTCTCATTCCTTTCACCCCCACTCGTGCCACTACCCCCTCTTACCTCGCTCCCTTTCTTTCTCTATCCCTAGAACGCTCACGGTCTCTCCCTCCCTCTTTAAGACCGTCGGTCTCTCTCGCGCAGTCTAGAAGCCCCGCAACGCTTCGCGCGTCTCTCTTCGCCACGGTCTCTCACCGTATTTCCCCCTCCCGTCGTCTCTCTCCCTCTCGCACCCTCTCTCTCTTCGCCTTTCTCCACCGTCTCTCCTTGTCTCTCGATCGCGGCAAGCGCCCCTCGACACATACCCAACATCCCACTCGACCGGCATAGGCGCTAGAGTCCACTGCTGCCGGCCACCAGTCATTCTTCTTTCTTTACGCCTAACCGACCTAACCTCCACCAACTATACCAGGGCTCTTCTCTTTCTACGTTTCTCGTCATCCTGCCTGACTACCCGCACCCGTAGGCGCCCACCCTTCCCTCCCCCTCCTTCTCCGCCTTTGCCACTACCCACTCGGGACTCTGCTTTCCCGCTGTTTTTGTCTCTCTCCCGCTCGAACGAATGTCTCTCTTCCCTTTCACACCTCAGCGCCGTAAAACTCCGCCATTTTGTGTGTTCACTTCCGTTAATGACGCGCGCGGGAAACGTCACGCCGGCGTGACGACGCTCTCGGCGCCATGTTGTCTGCCGTGATCGTCCGACTGCCTTGCCTGCTTGCTTGCTTGCCTGCCTGCCTGCCTGGCTGGCTGGCTGGCTGGCTGGCTGGCTGCTACCCGTTCTCTCTGGTTCGCCGTGGCAGCCAGCATGGAGCCTAGATTTTTGCTCGCCTTTCTCCTCGCTTTGCCTGCCCGCGCCGTGCCTTTTCTCGCCTTCTCGGCGTTCCAGCGGCCGTATCGCTACGCAGAATTTTATCTCGATCTACGATTGACTCGCCAGCCGTGCTCTCGAGAGCATACACCGACCAAGTATCGTTGGAAACGTTACGCGGCAGGCTGCTCGGGTTACGATGTTTTCCCGTTCGCCGAGATTAGGCGCGTTATCTAGGTTAAATCGTTGAAGACCTACGTCAGGCTTCGCATACGGTATACGATTCTTGAAAGCTCGCAGTGCAACCGAGCGCCAACACGCCGACGTCGACGGGGACGACAGTCGCCTAAGAAGTTTTATTGGCACTCGAATAAAGAGGAATGGCCGGGGAGAGGGCGGCGTCGAGGGGATTTTACCTTCCTGGAAAAACGGTCGGGGCCATTGTCGGCTTCGTCGGCAGACCTGCTTAGGGTAGAAGTCGTCCCTATTATAATCCGACCAGGTAATACTATCTGTATTGTTCTCGACTGGTTATTACCAGTATACCGCCGTCTTAACCGTTACACAGAGTCATCGATGGTCAATTATTTCCCTCGGCTTGCCGGCACCATCCTATTCCGTTTTGCTCGTTGCGCTCCCGCTCCCTCGCTCTGCCGGAGAGTTATCAGCGGACGGAGTTTCCTGGCGTGCATGCGAATCGCAAATTTCTTGCATGTACGCCGTGGAATGAGATCATGTTGTTTTTGTGGCGTGAGCCGACAGTTAATATGTTTAGCTTTTCGCGCGGTTGCCATGTCGTTCGGCCGCACGTAGGCCGCGGACGTGTGTGTAAATACACGGGCGTCGAGAGAAAGAGAGACAGAGAGAGACAGAGAAAGAATGGGAGAGAGAGAGAGAGACTCGCAAGCAATGACGCAAACTTTGCGTTAGTATATACTTTGATGAGCACGAGCGAGAGTGAGAATGAGCGATCGAGCGAGAGAGATAGAGATAGAGAGGGACAGAGAACGATAGGTCGCGTGGAAAGAAACGAGCGAGGCCTCGTAAATTTCCACGATTCGCGCCACCAGCAGAAACTTGGAGGTCCCACTGATCCTTCTGCGGTTCCTCGAAGGAGCACCCTGCTGCTCTTCTCAGAATCTCAATGGCTATTCTCGTTTCGCCGATTACGTTGACTCCGCGACCCCTTCTTCCTCGACCGCGTCCGAGAAGAAGACCAAGGGAATATTGCTACGATCGGTAGAGGTACCTGCCTCTCAACATGATTCGACCTTCGCATAGTTCTACCGGTACGCGATTCATCGCTTAGGTATTTCGTGCGCCGATGTCGGAAGCGTCTCAAGTTTTTCCTGTCGACGCGACTCGCAGATCCGATCCGTCGACGCTCTTTAATTGGCGGCCTTGAAATTTCAGGATTATCCGGGCCGTACCGTGCGACATCGGCACATCACCGATAGCGGTCTACATATATATATATATTTATATATATATATATATCGGGGGCCGACTTATCGGGAATAATACCGGTGTATACGAGGAGGCATAACGCGTGGAAAGCGCCGCGGTGGTAGCAGACCGGCAGTCGCCTAAGTACGCCACGACGGCTGGCACGTTCATCGGATTTGTCCTTGGGGCCGAAGGTAGGCGCAGCCCGAAGTCCGAGGACGTGGCAACGCAGCCGACCAGGCTCCCCCTCCTTTGTCCGACGGCCGGTCTTGCCAGACAGGGTGTCGCCAGCTCGGTCGGCTGGGCCGTCCGGGTTGCCGCGGGGGGAGAGAAGAGAGGCAAAGAACCCGATGGTGTAAAGGGGCAAGGGGATTCCCTTGTATCGGTGTCTGTGCGACCGTGTGACGGAGCAGACATTAGGGGGAAAGAGCCACACCGACTATGGAAGGGAATCGTTCGAGGCAGATTACAAAAGTGGAACCAAGAGAAACTGAAAAGAGAAAAAGAGATGGCACGAGGCTCGTAGCCGCCGCGCCGCACCGCACCGCACCGCACCGGCCCGAAGGCCTGATACCGTGTGTGCGTGTCATAGGATCGGTCGTGGACCTACATTCACGCGGGTAGCCATGTTTGAAAACTCGTGTCCCGCTGGAATGTAGCCTGTAGGGGCCCCTTCGTTGATTTCCCCTCCCGCCCCCCGTCGCCTCTCCCCTTTCCTGGCAGGCGGTGTTGTACACGCACGCGTCCACACATGCGCATGCCACCCTACGCGATTCCCCGGCTCGCTGAACGATCCTCGGACGCCTACCTACCGTCTCCGCTCCTGGCCCCTCTCGTTCATCGGGGCCCCTCTTTTTCTCTCTTTCTGTCGTGCTTTGCCCTCCTATGGCTCTTCCCTTCTATCCGTAGCCGGTGTGATCCTCTCTCCTTGCTCCTCGCCGCTTCTCGGCGTTCCATGGCTTGGCGCCCCAAATGGTCGCGTAACCAGAGACGCGCCTCTGGCCTGGCCTGGCCTGGCTTGGCCTGGTCGCGCCAGACTTCTCGGCGCCCAAATGATGTACGCCGACCGTTCTCTCTCTCTCTCTCTCTCTCTCATTCTCTCCATGTTTCTCTCCTCGTTTCTCTTTCTCGCCTGCTCGCCTGCTCGCCCCGTGTCCCGGGTTCGTAGCCTTCGCTTTCCTTGCTCTCTTTTCACGTGTATGCTCGCGTGTGGGTACGCCATGCGAACAAGTCGAGACTCCGTTCGGGAGAGCGAGCGAGACCGAGCACACCTCCTATTTACCAATGCCTCGACTTGCGACACCTCACCTTTGAGTCCTGCGGCGTACTACTCCGCTGGCCCTTACCTACCTTACACGCGCGGTAACAGCCACGTGAGAACGCGCAGTGTGAAAGAAAAGGGCGTCAGCGGTCCCGATTCGCGGCAAAAAGTGCAGTAGACGAGGTCTCTCTCCGTTCGGTCCGTCCTTCTCCGATACACCAACGTAGAGGCTCGTTGGTGTGGAAGCACGGCTCGAGACTCTTGGCAAAGACCAGACAAGCCGTCGCCTGCTGCTATGCCCGCTCTACGGGGACGATTGATTCTATCTTATTACTCTCCGGGCTGAAATTGTTCAGCCTTCCATGCAGTTTGCTTCTGTTGAATAAATATTGTGCCGCTCTCTGTCTATCGGAGCAAATATTCGTTGAAGTTACTTTTATCTCGGCTGATCACACTGTTCGCACATGTCCACGAGCATTCGTCGTCCGACGTACCTCGTCGATACTCGCAACCGACTGTCACAACCACTGTTATCTCGGATGATCGAATTAGAATACTTCTTCGCCGGTGTTCGAGCATCGTCTTCGAAAATAACCTCGTTCGCCGCGAGTAGGATTACTCGCGAGGATTACATTACGTCTAGGTCCTGTAGCAAAACTGGTGAGCATTCGTGAGTGTCTTTTACTCGGTCGCGAGGCACTCGTTGAAATCTCAGTCCCGTCTTTATAACCTAAGTTTATTTACGTACTTGCTAACTGGGAGAGCGCCACACGTGCACCAATGCACGCATCTCTATCGACATGTGCATGTGTTTTAGTGTTCGAATCGCACGCGCCTCTGCTTGTGTGCGGTTTTCGAGTCTAGTCAGCATGCACGGACACTAATGGGTTGCCGGGTTATCCAAATATCCTCTAACGGAATCGCCTTGGCTTTTGATCGTTCGCTCGGTAGGGGCTAGGTCGAGCGAACGGCAGAAAGAAACGAGGATACAGGCATTCGGATGAATTTTAACTACTACTTCAACAAAGGCACCGACATCCGGCGTGAAAACGTGAGCACGGTTTATTAGAAAATCCCGGATTCGGTAGAGTCACCGAAAACACTGTCGATAGACTGACTGTCCACGTGTTTTGGATTTAACACTGAGGTTACGGAACGCTAAAAGCGATCATTCTACGTTACTTTGTACAGATATCGAGAACGTGTCTTATCCTAATTTTTTTACCATTTTTTAAATAATATGTAAAGAAGAAATAAATTGCTTGAATAATTCGTCATGTATGCATCTCTACGATCTCGATAATTGCAAATTAAAAATATTACAACGCGTCATTTTGACGTACGCCGTACACCTATATACTGTTAACCGCTAAGCTTGTAATGGCGATCTTCAGGGTTACAAATTTCTGTTCCCGTACTGTTTAGCGAAAATCAATTTTCTAACGCTAACTTCATTTTAACACGAATGAAACCCTAAAGATGCTTTCGTAAATTGAATCTTGCCGTTTTGCAAATAACGAGGTCAGATAATAATGTCAAGAGAGATCACTGTACATCGTGTTACCGAGGTTAGATGTCGGTACAGATCGAATTGATCGGTGCTGGATTCGCGAATAAGCAAAATAAGCGCGTGCTTTCATGCATCGGGAGAAATTTTGCTAAGCGTTTGCGTGCGATTGGAAATAACGAAAGAACAGCGGAAATATGAAAATCGGTAGCGAACGAGCAAAACTCTAACTCGTTTAAAAACACTTTTCAGATAAATCATCGAGAATGCCTAAGAAATTGTACAGGTCCACCCTACATTGCGTTGAACTGATCCTTGTATAAGGGGACCTCGGAGTCTGTTGAGGTGCTTAGGGCATTTAAAGATCTTAATCTGGCGTTGGAATTGATGATATCGTCTATCGAAAAATCGATCCCAGTCCTTAATGAACTTTCGAATGAAACAGCACGAAATATCGACTGGTGGTTGAAGTGTTAACGATCGCGAGGAAAAGTCGGCGTGTGCAGATCGTTTTTTCGATTCGCCGTGTACGTAGGTTAGGCGTCACAGTTGGTCGCATCGCTCGTTTGCCCACGTACACGAATACAGAAATATACCTTCTCCGTGGGCGGTCGCACGATGGCGCCTACTCGCTGCATACCTGCGCATACCTTCGTGATCGTGGTTAACCTCTTACCACGGAACTGGCTCGAGCTCGCCGAAATATCGCGCGATTCGTGCATTACGCCATAGACTACTGGTGGAGGACTATCGATAGCACCATTGACAATTCTCGATGACCATCCCTATCGGAAAAGGGTTCATTAAGATTGTGGGTCGATATCCCTGCAGCTCTGATTCCTTTGCTCGAGGCATGTAGCCGAACCTGACTGATAAAGCAGCAGCTACGAGAGTCACTATTTGTATAGTGTAGCTGTAGTCAAAAATAGAAGGGCATACAGAGCTGGGTAAACTAGTAATTTAAATAGTAAACAGTAAATAATCGTATACATATTTTAAAGTGTGCGTGCAACTTTAGAAATAGAATATTTTATTTGATGCAGCAATTTTTGAAAATAGTATTTTATTCTAATTTATGTATTTTGTATTTGATGTATTTTACTCTTATTGCTGCAGATAATGGCTCGAATTCAATACATTTATGAGTTCATGATCTTTTAAAAGAATATGAACGTTGTATGCGACTTATCGCAGATTGTTAAAATAGAAATATTTTATGTCGTGGTTCAGACCGTTAGCATGAAAATACTTTAATTTCGAGATTGTCCATCTTATTTAAAATACCAATATTTTCTTTCAGCAAGACAAAATCTGAAATATTCAATATAGTATTTGACATATTCGTTTCGCCAATTAATGCCCAACTCTGAAGGCACAATAGTAGCATACTAATTGAAAGGCAATATTGAGAAATGCTAAATGATTTCAGATGATCATCCTGTTGTTATACACTTCAAGAGCGTAACTGACGAAGAAACCAAATTGCTAATTGCAACTGGTCGTAAAACAAATATACTTTGCAATTACTAACGTATTTTATACCTGGCATAAAGCGATATGCAAAATGCATTGCGTACTACCACCGCCGATAACAATCGTCAACTATCGGAAGATATCGATAATTCTCCACTAGTACCTTTGGACCCACGCCTTCTTCCCCTCGATGCTGGAACGGGCGAGAATACTAAAGGGGGTTAGGGATGAGTAATTATGCGTGTGGAATAAATAAAAAGAGAAGGAGAACGTTATCGTGAAAGAAACAGAGGGAACAGAGAGAGCGAGCGTGGTCGCGACGTTCGCGGTTCGCGAAATGCAACAACGCCCACGTTCGCGTCTCCGTTCGAGCAGAAACGTACACATGCTAACCTTTTTATCTTATCATTGGCGAAGGCGTATCGAGGTTGACGAGGTTGCCATACGCTCTTGCCTTTGGCACGACGGGGTTTCGACGAAAGACAACGGAGTACGACGAGCTCGACGGGCACACGTACGTGTACGAAACGACTGGTGGTGTTGTCCTAGCCATCCTTCCGCGGGCTCGTTTTACAAGGAAAGCCTTGGAGAGTCGAGGCACGGAATCGTTACGGGTCTAGTTTCTGACCTCGCCGCGCACACCGCGGCCGCGATTCGCTTTATCGACCGAGCGGTAAAAAATTAAAGGGCGGATAAATAGCCACTGCATTATCCGCCGCTCGCTTTATCGACGCCTCAAATGCCCCCGACGCCACGCTTTTTATCCGGAAACTTTTCCGGTAATTTCTTGCCCGCTGCCGTGACTCACGGGAACCTTGTCATATAGACGAGACATTCTTACTTTTATCATATATTTTGTACGTAGACGGATAAAGGGTGGATGGATACTTTGATAGAAAGATAATGTGGAAATGATATTGTATTAGAGTTTTCTCATGCGTTCGCTTTTCAGGTAGTTTCTTGTCCGCCGCTGTGACCCATTTGGACCTTGTCACATAGACGAGACATTCTTACTTTTATCATATATTTTGTACGTAGACGGATTAAGGGTGGATGTAGATACTTTGCTAGAAAAATAATGTAGGAATGATGTTGTTTTGAAGCTTCTTCATGCGTTCGCTTTTCAGATAGTTTCTTGTCCGCCACTGTGACTCATGACGACCTTGCCATATAGATGAGACATTCTTACTTTTATCATATATTTTGCACGTAGACGGATAAAGGGTGAATGTAGATACTTTGCTAGAAAAATAATGTAGGAATGATGTTGTATTGAAGCTTTTTCATGCGTTCGCTTTTCAGGTAGTTTCTTGTCCGCCACTGTGACTCATGAGGACCTTGTCATATAGACGAGACATTCTTACTTCTATCATATATTTTGTACGTAGACGGATAAAGGGTGGATGTAGATACTTTGGTAGAAAAATAATGTAGGAATGATGTTGTCTTGAAGCTTTTTCATGCGTTCGCTTTTCAGGTAGTTTCTTGTCCGCCGCTGTGACTCATGAGGACCTTGCCTTCAAAATCAGAAATTATTTAGGAAATATTTTGTTCGTATACGAATAAAGGGTAAATGAATACTTTGCTAGAAAAATAATGTGGAATTGATTTTGTATTACAGCTTTTTCATGCGTTCGTTTTTCTGGTAGTTTCATGTCCGCCTTGACCTTGTCATATAGACGAGACATTCTTACTTTTATCATATATTGTGTACGTAGAGGGATAAAGGGTGGATGGATAATTTGCTAGAAAGATAATGTGGAAATGATATTGTATTAGAGTTTTTTCATGCGTTCGCTTTTCACGTAGTTTCTTGTCCGCCGCTGTGACCCATTTGGACCTTGTCATATACATGAGAAATTCTTACTTTCATCATGTACTTTGTACGTAGACGGATAAAGGGTGGATGTAGATACTTTGCTAGAAAAATAATGCGGGAGTGATGTTGTATTGAAGCTTTTTCATGGGTTCGCTTTTCAGGTAGTTTCTTGTCCGCCACTGTGACTCATGAGGACCGTGTCTTCAAAATCAGAAATTATTTAGGAAATATTTTGTTCGTATACGAATAAAGGGTGAATGAATTCTTTGCTAGAAAAATAATGTGGAATTGATTTTGTATTACAGCTTTTTCATGCGTTCGTTTTTCTGGTAGTTCCTTGTCCGCCACTGTGACTCATGAGGACCTTGCTTTCAAAATCAGAAATTATTTAGGAAATATTTTGTACGTAAACAGATA
>CM052200.1:29277476-29289945 GCA_028455805.1 Lasioglossum figueresi
ATAAAGGGTAGATGGATACTTTGCTAGAAAAATAATGTGGGAATGATGTTGTATTGGAGCTTTCTCATACGGTCGCTTTTCCGGTAGTTTCTTGACGTTTAAATGGTGGATGGATACTTTGACAGAAAAATAATAATTCTTATGCCCGCTGCCGTGGTTCACGTGGAGCTTGTCATATAGATGAGAAATTCTTATTTTTATTATATATTTTGTGTGTAGACGCATAAAGGATGGATCGATTCTTTGATAGAAAAATCATGTTGTGAATGAGTTTGTATCAGAGTTCTTTTATGCGTTCGCTTTTCCGAAGTTTCTTCCCTGCTGCCGCGACTCGCGAGAATCTTGCCTTCTATAAATGGGAAATTCTATTATGAAATATTTTGCACGTAGACGGATAAAAGGTGGATGGATTATTTACTAAAAATGTTATATGCTAATGATTCTCTTAGGTTAGAGCTCTTTGAGGAGACAATGTCTTGTACAGTACAAAATAGTTCGACATTTAGACAATTTCTAATTTAGAAACGTGTTTTAAAGCACTAATATTTGAGAAGTCAGACTTTTATGCAAATTAGAGTGAGGAGTAAATGTACTACTCATTGCTGAAATAATAGAGATCATTATAGAAAAGGGGAATGACAATATGGAAGTCGTGAATTCAATGCGAATGCGTTCGAGAAGTTTGCTAATTGATTTCTCTGCATTCGAAAATTCTGGAAATACCTCGAAGATAATACTGTCTATACCATTCTGCTTCTATGAATTCTGCATGCAAATGACTTCTGTCAAAAGAATAATTTCTCGAAGGTGTGTGTGCGTTAATCGTTCTGTCAATAGCTGGACACACGTGCGCGCACTTTGGAGCCATTAATTCAATTCTACGAGTTAACGGTCGATCTTATTCTCATCTCTTTGCTTGTTTCGTCATTTCTTTGTCTGATTTGCATTCACGTGCGCGCCTCTATCGTGTACCGAATCGGGATCTATCTATCTATCTCTCTCTCTCTCTTTCCCTCGCTCGCGTTTTACAGCGTGTCCGTTCGAATTACACCGTTTTACGTTACGCGGGTTTTTCTCAAATACTTTGCTCCAATTAATTTCAGCCAAACCGTTGCGAAATGATAAGCTCCGGCGATAACGGTAAATGCAAAATTGCTCGGATCATTCTTCATGGAATTTACCGTGAATTCGCAAGTCGGGCTGTGAAACGGAACGCGGCCGAAGTATGTGGACTCGGCTTGCCGCCGCTGAAAATGATTCAGTCGTTTCATTGCTATTGCAAAACGTCTTTCGACGAGCTCGCTTGAAAGTATTTATCGTCCAGATAACCGTTGCCTTCGAGGGTCGAGAGAAGTTAAGCTCGTTAAATTTCTTATCGATTAACGCTAGTCTTTGAAACCTCGTTAAAGCACGACGAACGCGTCATCGAAGACTCACGATTTACAGAAATGCACCGGCTGTTAACAACTAACCGAGTCCGTTTATTTTTTATCGTTCGGCCGTATCACGCGCGCAAACACGAGGCATATATTTCACTTATTTTTCCTCGTTAGACCGAGATTGGCAGCTATCAGAGAAATCGATCAACGATCCGCGTTAATTTTAAGACCAGCTTGAAACGTACGCTCTCAGACGATCGGACGCAACAGTGCCGCGTTCTATTTTTAAAACGAAGATGCTGCAATTATTTTTATCTAGAGTCAACTGACCAATCTCCAAACTGCAATTGTATCAAGTGATTCATATTAATACTTGTCGCAACAATAAATGTGCACACGTGCGACGTGAGCACGAGCGCGGATCAATTAATCATAAGTGCTAGACGACCCCGCGTTTGGCCGTCGACCAATCGTTTTCCTTCGATTCCCGTTCGGGAAAATCGGCCCAGGGGATCTTGATCGATCATCGATCATTTACAAATTTCTATAAAATCGCTCTTCCGCGTATCGAGACAATATTTGTTTATCCCTCTTGCTCCGGATCTTCCTCGATGTACCAATTAATTCGTCTCAATTGTCTTCGTACCTTATCCGATTAATAACAAATTAAGGGCAGTCAATTTTTCCACGATATTCTACGGGATATTACATAAATTACTGGTATCGTACCGGTTTTTTCGGTTATCTGCATATATTTACCGGTAATAATTTCGGTTTTTTCAATGTATAGGATACATTAACTGCTTCACGATCATGAACGAGGCATTCCGCGACTCACATGTCGTATTAATAAATAATGTTGATACAAATTCGAGCAAATTTGGTCAATAATAATGAAATATATTTATCAAATGTAATTATTTTAAATATGTTTAAAAACCCCTTAATTGGGAGTTTGGGTAAACTGTATTATTGCTGGCACTGCAGTATTTATTGGCACTTTTGATTTTTAAACGGCAAATATTAAGGATTCCTAGTATAGAAAATCATTTTCTGTTGTTTCTTATTTATATTTCAAAGCAACGTTGTAAGTTTTCGTAACAGAATTCCGCATATGTCTGTTAGCATATGTGCCAATGACTGTACTATTTGTCTTACGATTGTTATTCACTGAATATATTTTATAATAAAAGATCTATGGCTCGTGAATCTGTTTGATTTTGCTGAAAAATCTCTATTAGCTTATAATAATAGAAAGTTGAGCTCGTTTAAACATTTCGAGAAAGGATAAAAAGATTTGTACTACGATTTTGGCTTGGCACCGTTTCACAGTCGACCGGAACGTCCACGTCCGCGAGTAGCAAATTACATTGCGGACCATCCGCTGAAACTATGAAAGCTCCCATAACACTGTAGGTAATTTGCTACCTCCTACACTAGCCAGGATTACCTTTATTTCACCTGAATCAGAATCAGCTTCAAGTATAATTATAATTATTCACAAAATTAAATTAAATTAAAATTGTGATATTAACCCCGTACCTCCTGAAACAAAATATCAAAGAACTCGTGTACAGTTTTTTTTTTATCCCTGTGCCTTTCTGTACGAAACGTAAAATCAGGTGTTTTAAGCAGATTCGCCGTAGTTTAGGTAAACCACGTCGCATTAAGTGTATTATAATAGGCCACCTCGCAAAACCGCTCGTGCCCGGCTAACCGGGCCTTTAGTTTAGTTACTGGAATTAAATACATTGTCGTACTTGTGTGCGTTCAAGTTTATTGAATTCTGTATATACGTAATTTTTTTGGGGGCACAGTAAATGAACGTTTAAAAAGAAAGGTAATTTGATGATTGGAACGAATGCTCGGCTGTGAAGCGGGACTTAGGGTGCCATTCATCGTACAGTTTGCCCCTCATCGGGAAGGTCATCCTCGGCTTCATGTTTTATGACGGTCATTGTAGATATTATAGATATTGTTCCTTCGCACGGACGGATTTACGACGGATCGTATTTGTATTGTCTATGCTTCGCTAATCTAGGTGACTGTCTTTTCAACGGTTCTGGAGTAAATGGCATGCAATCCCTTTATTTGGGGCATCCTTTGTACCGAAGAGACCGAAAATTTACCTCCATTCATTTCGGTTTCGGTAGAATATCGTTTATATCGGAACCAGTATTATAACGCGATTTCGGTTTTTATTGTTTTGGTATTTTTTCCGTTTTGGGACAGCCTCTCGGGATAATTCCGGTATTAAAGTTCCCTAATTTGAATACTACCGAGGATTACTGCGAATGAGCTTTCAATGGTTGAAATATCCTCGGAGCCTGTAAAATTTATGAAAATGGTTTGAAATATTGCCTTCTCCATTACTGCGATGGAAAAGGCAGTGTACGGTGTGGAGTAGGATGGACGGACTCTAGTTTGTCGAAATTGTTCGTTCAGTTTAATTGTTTAAACTTTCGCTTACATAAATAGAGTACGGATACATGTGATATTGATGCTTGTATACGTGTCTCCATTTCAGTACCTACTACGGTCCAGTAATATATACACTTCGTTCGTTCGTTTTCCACCCTCGGCAGGCTGACTCTTCCCAGAAATCCAATTGCCGTATTAATGCACGCAGTCGGGAACAGTTGACGAGGAAAGCCAAGCTTGGAATCGAAGAAACATTGCCTAGCTCCGACCTCTTCAACACGATCTAAAAATGCGCTACTCTCAGCTGAAGATTCCTCGACAAATTGTTTCGAAAAAAATCTGACAACTTCATTAGATATTAGACCAAATCGTTAGAACCCGCACAGGTAAAACTGTAAGTAAAGAAAATCCGAAGATTGCGACTGAAATAATCGATGATTCGATTGATCTCCCAAAAATTTCTGTCTCCCTATCAAACAATCGAAGGGATCGAGTATTAGGCTAGTTTCTGGCAGCTGGTATTTCAATTTCCCGATCGTGCGAATG
Organism: Lasioglossum figueresi; assembly: GCA_028455805.1. Lineage (NCBI taxonomy): Eukaryota > Metazoa > Arthropoda > Insecta > Hymenoptera > Halictidae > Lasioglossum > Lasioglossum figueresi. The sequence continues at coordinate 29,281,823 of CM052200.1, forward strand.
AACTCGATCGAATCGGAGTTTCCAGCTGTTCCCGACGCGGATCGATCGACGATTCGCGCGTCCAACGAAAGATCGAAGCATTCGTCGTGATTGAAAGAAGGAAAAACGGTTTGAAACGATGGATTAAAAAGCACCAGTAACCACGAGAGATCGAAACGGCTTTGCGCATCGCGCGCAACAGAGATACACGTTCTCTCTCCTCCCCTTTCGCCTGTTCTCTTGCTCTCTTTTATCCTATGCTTCCATGCTCCGCTTATTTCCTACCTTAAACGCTAGGTTGTATCGTTAGAGACGTTAGTGAAGCGTGAACCTTTAAATATTGCTAGTCTTGATACAGGTTACAAGTCGATTTCCGTGGAAGTAAACAAAAAAAAAAAATAATAATAAAAAGGTAGGCAGCCAGGGCCGTGCGCCTCGTGGCCACGGAACGGGGCCCCCGGCTCTCCACTTTGCACTCTTTGCAACCCGATCAGAAGTAGCCCATCAGGGATAAGACAGTTAGCTGTGTCTAAGATGACCTTATATAAAATAAAATGTGTACCTATTACATCGGGCTGGTCGCCGGGGCTGTTCCCGATCGCTGTGTCGATCCGTAAATACAACCGAGAACGATCCACGGGATCGAGGAACAGCTTTAACCTGGCCGACGATGCTCGGATTCGGAATGGTCTCACTCTGAACCGAACACGGATCTCTGTTCGTCGATTCGTTCGCTCTCGCAGTCCGCTTTCCGAAAGTCAAGACTGTCCATCTTCTTTCGAAGAACGCGGACTATGATTTCGTCGTCCTCGAGAAAACCGATCGGAAATATTGCACTCAAGATCCCCACTATCATTCGTCCCCTTACGCGATCTATAAGATCCGAGTATGCACGATAAATATTATGTATAAACGAGTGTGAAATGAATCAGACGTAAAATGCATAAAGTGTAGGAGCACTGTCCAGTAACAAAATATTCTGAGCGTGTCCGTGTGCGGGTTACCTGTGTGTCACCGTCCGCGAAATCGATCCTCCGCGATTTCTGCCTCGTGTTCAACTATGTACGTATAATATGCATGTATTCGTGTATGCGCGTACTCGCGTACGCGCGTGTATGAGTGGGTAGAGGTGTGTTTAAACTATTCCCCGTCGCGAGACGTTGCACAAGCGGCACGCCTCGTGATACTCGTCACCCGCGACCAGTAATGTCGCATGTCCGCGTGAAATTCTATTTAAAGTGTTCTATAATGAGTGCGGTCTTGATATCATTCGATGAAAAGCTCTCATCGACAGCGTTGCACAAACGGCTCGCGAGCTATCGCTTCGATCCTTTCATCGGCCGAAGACGCGACCCTTACAGCGACATTTTTCCTTTCGCCCCGTCGCGAGTTCCAATTTTTTCGTCGCCGCAAATAAACAATTTCCTTCTACGAACGACGAGCGTTCGCGGCGAACCTGACGCGAAAGAAAACAATGTTTGGAACTGTTAGGCGGTTCGCCTGAGCAAATCGACTTCGGAGATGAATTTGAGCAGAGCCCGGATTTGCTCAGGCGAACGCGCGAGTCCCTCAGGTTCATCACGATCGATCCCGATTTTTTTTCGGAGGTTCTGACCCTCCGAACCCTCCTCACGAATTCGAGCGCGACAGGTACGGTTCTCAAGGCATCATCTTGCGAGGCGACATCCACTTCTTCATGTAGTAGCAGAAGATCGTGGAGATGTAGATGAGGACCAGCAGGGCGCAGGTTACTCCGAGCATCAACACGGACGTCTTGGTCGGGCAGGGCTCCACTATGGTCACCGTTTTATCTGGAAAACGTATCGTTTTTATACATGCTGAAGGATTTGTGGCAGTATCGTGTCTAGGCGACGCCGCGTCTATCTAGCGGGTCGTTTTAAAGAATTTTCGTTCGCTGGCGGAACTAATTTTTGTCTACGGAACGTTTCACGTAGAGACCGCATTGTTTCGGACCATTTTACTTTCCAACAGGACTTGCAGAAAATCTTTGTCTAGGAAACGTTTCATTTACGCAGCGTATCAAAAGTTCAAACGCATATTTTGAGTAAAACTTCTTCGCTGTAATTCTATACATATATGAATGGTTTTAGGAGTAATCATAATTTCTTCAAGGTATTCTAAACATACGATAAAAGAGATCAATCTTTAAAGAATATGTTTTTGTTTAAAAAATAAGGTGCATCTAAACTTTTGATACGCAGTGTACCTAGTCTATTGTATTAGAGAATTTTCTTTTCCTTTAGTTTTTGATACTTTCGTCCGGCGATTATAGAATTAGCTCTGAACATCCCCTATTTTATGTCATAATTACCGGCTGTGTCGAAGTCTATGCTGGAGTCGCTCTTCAACTTCAACTGATTGTCGTCTCCGAAATCGAGGACCAAAATCTCCTGGGACAACGTCATGTCGTCCGCCTTCTCCTCCGTTGCGTTCGAGATACTCCTTCGACGCCTCTTGCCCCAGGACTCTACCGATTCGTGTTCCCATTCGCAGACAGCCTGCAATCGATCGAATCGTATCGTTAACCTTCTGTGAGGACTGTATCGATAATACTTAATTCTCTTTTCAATTACCGGTTGGCAAGGTCCTAGGCAGTACTTGACGTTGCACTGGAAGATCACGCCGTAGGACTCGGTGAATCTGAACGCCTCGTAGACGGCTTCCAGCGCGTTTCCGTCCGGTATGAAGCTGGGGAAGATCCTTGGATCCTCCGGGCATCTAAAACAGTCCCGAAGATTCTACTTCAGTCTTCATTTATCGATAGATCGCGGATATTATGCATTTATGACAAAAGTGGGCGAAAAATAAATGATTAAATAGAGCTCCATGGATATCATTCTTTGGTCATAAAAACGAGATCGAAAGAACGCAGTTTTACAGCTACCAGAGAAGCTAAGAAATTTTTTAGTAAAGTATTCGTTGAAGCTCCACAGATGTGCTCATAATTATGAAAGTGGTCAAAATTGTAAGTCGTATAGTTCTTGTTTCGAGATATTTAAAGGAAAAGGATATTAACTATCTAATGGTTAATTTCTGACAGCATCGTAAAAATTACACCGAATTAATTTACTTTCAAATAATGTGATAAACTCATTTTTTTTTTTTTAATTTTGACTTGGATCATTGTCACAATTATGGGGGTACATGTACTCTAGAAGACTCGAAACTTTAGACTTATCCGGTTTTTGCACCGAGCTCGTTAACACAAGATGAAGAGAAAAAAATGAACGGAAGATGCCGAGGTGTCGAGAGAGGACAATTAAGTTGTCACCCTTGGAAACGAATTATTGTTTGGATCTAAATAACGAATGACTGACCCTTCTTCGTCGATGATCGGGAAGCTGTTCTTCGAGTCCTTCGCCATGGCGACGCAGCTGCGGGCGAATATGCCGTAGGGAGCTGTATAAAGAGACATCGATCGATCATTTGTTTCCAACGCTCTTTCACCAGTTTCCTAGAACAAAGAGAGTGCGCGGAAACTCACTGTCTTGCGGGATTTCGATTCTGAAGGTGAGCTTGTCTCCGATGCGAACAGTCTCGACCTCCCTGGCCCTGCTGTCGAGAATGCGGATCCTTGGAGGAGGGGCTTCCGGCGCGCTGGTGATGCTGATCATGTCCGGGTCCCTGATAGGCATCATCCCAAAGGTGATGTTCTTCGAGGACATGTCGTAGGTGCACTTCACCTTGTATATCTTATCGGCCTTGGTCATCACCACGGAATGGTGTTGAAGAACGACCGTGTTCGTGTAGGTACCAGTCTGAAAACCGTCACGCTGCCGTGATGAACGGAGAGTTCGAGCAAAGTTTAGGGACTCGTGCGAAGTGGGTGTTTATAGGTAATAGTAATATCGGTGCGGATAATCTAGTACAATCTTGACCACTTACCGCGCTCTGGGTGTTGCAGTCCTGGCCGCTCATGGTCAGGTCGAGCTTGAAGAGATCGCTGTTGATGACGTCAATGTTGCACGTTTCGGATCTTCCCAGCGCGTAGATACGACCGTTGAACGGCTTGTTCGTACGCACCTGCACCGCGATCCGCGTGTCCTTGCAGTCCACGGATACTGCAACCGATGCATCGCACATTGTACATTCTTTCTTAATTAATTCTAGGTAACCAGCCACTGATAATAATGACCATCGGAGCAGTTTGAGTGCTATACGGTTACTCGCTATATGTTACACGATCCGTTAAACTTTTTCATTAATACAGTCGACAGCAAGCAGAACTCTTTAATTTTCTGTGCTCTTCTTCTTTACAAAGTTAGGCAGGGGACAAATCTTGAAAATGTACTCACCATCGTAGCAGGTGCCAGTCTTGTCGCAGTTTATGTCGGTTCTTGTAAGATTGTTGATCGTCGGATCCTCCGTGGTGTCGAACACGACCGGAAGTGGATCAGCTGGTCCAGCACCCTCTGATCGTTACAGGATTACGCGATCATTACAGTAAAATGTTTGACAATGATGATTCTCAGCACCAACGAAGCTTCTACCCATCTTTTCGTACACCCAGTGGAATATCGACTACTTACTCTCGCAGTAGTTCTCGAAGTAGGTTCCAACCCTTTCCCCGTTATCGATCAGAGGTCTCTCAGCGTTGAGGTATGTAGAGGGACCATCGGGAAGAGTCCAGTGGTCCAGATGGAACAGCTGGCAGTTGTAAGCCGATCCCTGAGGGGCTCCTCGATAGAGGAACGATCTGCAGAGAAACTCGTTCTCGATCTCGCAGGCCAATCTGCAAGCGGATTCACTTTGGACCTGCAACTCCTTATCGGTATAATAGTGCAAGCCCGCGTATTGCGCGACTTTGTCCTCGGCCACGCCGATCCTTGGCATCTGGAAGACCCTCTGCGACTTGCAAGCATCTCTTCCTGCAATCAATCGAACGATTAAATCCCTTAACATTCACGTAATTCGTTCGACGATCACGTTCACGATTTTCATCGAATATTCTATTCTCCCCATGTACACGCAAGCAGCGTTCACGGTAAATTCGACCAGCGTTCTTCTCGTAAAGAGAAAGTATTTGAAGAAAAGTAGAAGAGGAAAAGCTTACAGTGTATCTTATTGGGAATACGATAACTTATCTCAATATTTTTTATATTTATAATAGTTTCTCGAGAAACGAAGGTGACATTCAATTTTTTAAATGACTTCCAAAGGTCATGTAAGGTCAGAACTCAGAGATTCTTCATGAAATCTTTTAAATTTCTAAGCTTGATTTTTGCATTTATATCTATTTTTTAAATCTCTAGATTAAACAATACTACGTTTATCTCTATTTTATCTTCCAACGAGCGTTACCTTTTAAACAGAGGTTCTCAAAGTAGTCCACGCCCTGTGCATCCACAAACTGCACATATTGTCCTGTTGTTCGTCGATCGGAGTCGCTCAGGTGGCACTGCATCGCCAGGTAATTGTACTCGACGGACCGGCAGGGGAATCGATGTTCGTTTAAGCAGGCCGAGAGACAAGTCTCCTTCGAGGATGTGTAGATCAACGCGTTGTCCAAACCGCGAATCATCTTGTTCGGCACTTTCTCGAAGGCCCAAGGTCGCGGGCATACCTTGTCTGAAACATGATCGATGGTCACAGGACCGATCCCCTTCGCAAAAACACGATCGGAGGTTCGTGGATCGTTTAGGCTGTTTATAGTTTGATGACGCGCGAAACGAGTTTGTTTACCGATTGGCAGAACACGTGGCCACGCCTGACCGCAGACGCGACGATCGCACACCTGACGAGCTCGCACACCTCACGAGACACAGGGTATGCATTCTTGGTTGCGTAACGATTATATATTTATGCAATCGAAATTGCAGACGCCAGCCCTCGCTCTGCGCCCGAGGAAACCCGATGCTAGCTATCGTTCTTAGCCGATTTGGCTGCGATAAGGTAAACAAAGCCTTTTAAACTCCCTTTCATCCCCGCGCGGGGGGCTATACCTGCACATAAACGACGAGCTTTGACATTTGCGGTTTCTAGACTGCGGATCTTTGTGCCGAATGCACTTCTTCGTCAGTCTCAAGAAATGGCAGCCGAATTTCAGCTTCGTTGTTTGCTGGCGCTGAATCATTTCAGCGCGTCGAAATTAATACAGTATTTTATCGATAAACGTCCCAAATTGTCTGGCCGACAATTGTCCCAGAACTATTCCCACATACATGAAGAATGACATCATACGGCTCGGGTATATCGGTGAGACCACAATAATCCAATGACAAAACTTCTTTATTTTTCATTATTTTTTTTATGGATCTTTCTCCAACATATCCGTGGTATGTTTCTAATGGAAATGATACGAAATATGATATAATTCCGATAATATTTACTTGTTTAATGAACGATGAAAGTTTCGAACGCAAGGAAGAACAGCGTATGGGAAGTTCTTTGAACTGTGCCGACGCGCTGCGACTCTCCGCGTCTCTTTCTTTCCCATACGCTGTTCTTCTTTACGTCGAAAACTTTCATCGTTCAATACACAAGTAGATACAATTGGAATTATATCGTATCTCGTATTATTTTTAATTGAAAAATGCCACGAATATGTTGGTCGAAGTCCTATCTATAAATAATGAAGAATAAACAAGTTCTATTATTTGATTAAAATTGTCCCTGAGCAGACCCGTGTTCGGGACAATTATCGTTAAAATACTGTACATTCTTAGAATCTTTTGTCGTTATACTCCGCTTTAAATTTTATAACGTAGCAGGATCTAAGAAACAACCTTCAGATTTTCCCCTTGTAATTTTCAATCCTCGAAGGGTTCTTTAAAGTTCTTTGTTGAACCGAAGGTCCATTTACTGATTTATTCGATGTGATTAGTATAAATGGCTGCAGCTTTAAAACCGTAGTATCGTAAACACCAACGGAAATTGTTGAGAGTCTCGACCCAACATTTACCCAACTTTTACAACTTTTATCCTCCAAACCCTTCAAGAATGCTTCAACGTACTCCAGTTTGCTGGAGACCCATTATTTACCCTCCTATTCGATCTCATTGGTAATTTCTACCTTAAAGCTTGCGAACTATAAACACCGAAAGAAATTCTTAACGATTCGACCAAACATCAACCAGGGAAAGGGCCTTGGAAACACCATTCAGATCCTTTCTCCACAAGATCCGACCTTTTTAAAGCATCCAAGAATTCCTCAAAGACAGCTGGAGACCCATCATTTGTTCATCTACTTGATCTCATTGGTAACCGCTGCTTAAAACTACCGGATGGCAGGCAGTTTGCCTACGGTTCTCCGAAAAACTGTCGTAGTCTGCTACCAGGAAACATAGTTATGCCAGCAGCAACGAAGAAGAAGTTCTAGATAGTCTCCGGATTTTATAAATACAATAGGTCCAACGAAACAAACACTATTGACGACTCGACCTAGCAAAATAACGATATTCCTCGTCGATTGCAACTGACGGGAGTCAAATAATACAAATAATAATATATAAAATCTACAGATATTCTGAATGTTTTATAGCCTTTCTGTTGTTTAAAATTTCATCTGCTCAGGTTTATCGTAGAAGTATACCGTCGAATTTTATACATTTGTGAACAGATGAAAAGCTAAAGAAAGAGTTCAATTTTGATTCGGCTCTTCCTGCTTCGCACAATGTAAATCATTTTTTTATTTAGCACGAAGATCCGCATGTCTAATCATAACGGGTTCCATGGAAATCACCGACACAGGTTTTCACCGACAATATTTCACCGACTTCAGGTTTGACCGACAATAACTTTGGCCGACAACGACTTTGACCGTCGACGAATTTAACCGACAACAATTTTAGTTCACGACAGTATTATCCGATAGTAACATCGTTTCTAAAGATGGCACTTTAACTTTTGTATAAAAATATAATTATTCCGCTATAAGAAGAATTAGATGTAGTCGGCTGATGTTGTCGTCAAACGATGTTTAATATCGAATAAAACTGTCGTGAACTAAAGTCGTCGTCGGTCAAAGTTATTGTCGGGCAAATCTGAAGTCGGTGAAATATTGTCGGTGAAAACTGTCGACGAAACCTGTGTCGATGATTTCCATGGGACCCAATCATAACTACGTTCGATCCGCAGTGTATTTACCGCGTAGAAGGACCTTAGAACCAACTTCTAGGTCCTCT
>CM052200.1:29292401-29305182 GCA_028455805.1 Lasioglossum figueresi
AGGTACCATACAAGATGTTTTTACCAAAGGTACCATACAAGATGTTCTTACCAAAGGTACCATAAAAAATGTTTTTACCAAAGGTACCATACAAGATGTTTTTACCAAAGGTACCATACAAGATGTTCTCACCGAAGGTACCATTAATATTATTAATACTTATTCTAGAGTGCGTCTAAACCTCTGATACGGCCCTGTTTCATATTTTGGGTAAAATTCTTCCCTGTAGTCCGTAGTGCCATATATGAATGGTTTCGGTGGCAACCATAATTTTTCAAGGTATTCTAACCTCGAAACGTACGATAAAAGAAATCAGTAAAAAATTCATCAGAGGCAGAATTTTTGTTAAAAACATAGGGTGCATCTTAACTTTTGATACGCAGTGTACTGCCGATTCGGGTAACCGACGACGCGAACTCCTAAAAATTCGCTGAACTGTGAACGAAATCGCTCTTGAACCGCTCTTCAACTGTTGATCCTTGGTTCTGAAGAGACCATGAGAAAATTGCAATCAAGGAAGTATTCGCGTGCTTCCGAGCGGCAGTGCACGTGTCCTGAAAAGAATGCTGCGCCACAGGTGTGACTCTTACCCGATAGAAGCTGGAGCTTCGTCATGTAGTACATGTTTGCAGCTCGCTGCGGTTGCGCCGGAGGATCCCTTGCTGCAGTTTCGTTCTGCACCTGACACAGGGTGTCCTGCACAGGCGCCAACGGGTTCACCACGAAGGAGAACGCTGCCGCTTGACATTCCGGATCTCGTCTGCACCAGCTCTCACACTCGTACAAAGACACATTTCGCACGCTGTTGTAGGTTGTACCACGGTAGTCGTAGTCTGTCAATTTCTCGAACGCTGGTCGACTCTCAACTGTAACGTGAAACGCAGGCTCCCTTCAGCACGATTGAACGATCAGGGTGGATTCCTGGTCGGGAATTTGGCTGTCGATTCATGTTTGGGGTTGGTTGTAGTCGCCATCCACATGTACAACCAAGTAATTATGTTCAGAAAATTAGGGGAAGTTCGAAAATTACAACCGCGATGGCGTGACAGATATCGACAGACAACATGTGGCATTTTATAAGAGCAAGACTTTGAAGTGTAATTAAAAAACACTGTTACATATATCAATCAGATTTTATTTTCGAGACGCCACAGTCAATTAATTATGAACGATCTGCAACTTTGAAATCATGAATTTGCTTTGAAACATCATAACTTCATCAATATTACAGAACTCCGTCACGCAACCGCGAGCATCTCGCAGAGGAGACTTCAAAGCGTATCTAAAAAAAATATTCCGCTCGGCTGCGCGAATTTTACATTTCCCTAAATAACATTTTTAATCACCAACCTTGAAGGTGTCTGCAGCTTCGTCTTTTCGAGGCTCAAACGCAACGAAGCGACGCAAACGGGAGAGACGGCTGATCAATTATAAAATTACTTAAGGCGGGGAATGCATCGGTTGCACAACCGGACATCCGATTTCGGTCATCGAGCGATACTTACTCTTACCAGCCTGAGCGACCGCGACGAAGGTCAGGAGAGTCACGCTCGCAGCCATACTCGCCATCGTGCCGATCGCAGACGAGCCCATCTGCAACAGAAATCGACGGATATCTCGGTTAGAAAATTAATTAGATTCGATTTGACCGCCTCTCTCTCTCTCTCTCTCTCTCTCTCTCTCTTTTTTCTCTTCTTCTGAACGCCTAACGCTCGATTGTTATGCGGCGCTTAATGAATTCCGAGCGCACGTACGCTTGACGCGATGTAATGAAACACGTTCGCGCATCTAAAACGGTTTTTCAACCGGAGTTCCGCGCGTGGTGCGAACACGCTGCTCTCTGCCCGACAATGGAAAGTAGCCAGGGGGGATAGAGATCATAGTACTCGCTCCCTCCGGAGAAAAATGTATAGAACTTTCGTCTGGAACACTCCTCTTCCTGCGCACGAACCATTTTCATTCGAAAACGCATCGCATTAGAGTCACGAACGCTGTAAAAGTCTCCTTCCCTTAACAAGAGTTTCCATAAAAGTTCCATACCGATTGTAAGAATGAATTATTAAAGATGCGTCAATTTGCTATTTACTGTTTGTTAATCGGTTATTAAGTACTGTATTTGTTCTACTACTTGTTGTTTTCTGAGATTCATTAGTTTTAGTTTTGTTCGACTGTCTAGATTCCAATATGTTTGTAGTAGCGGGATCGAATACATCGATTGCTTTTGTATTCATTTTCTAAGGTTCATCGGCTGACTGTGTGTATCAGGGTTGCTCTTATTTTATACTTTCGACTTTCTTTTGAAAACCGTTTGTTTCGCGAGGAAAAGTAATACGACAAAAAAGACGCAGTCTGCCCAGATCTACAGGTTTTGTCCAACATATCTTTCGACGCGGTAAATAGTTCGGAAGATACTCGCGGAAAACGATTTTATGAGCATTTCATTAATTATGTTAATATTTATGGGCCTTGGGACACGTTTTTCCGTTATCAGGACCGAGCTCAAACTTTGCACAGATTTATATTGAATGATTTGAAACAGCTCCTTGAAAGAAGCAGCACAGGGTGTCTTAGAACAACTCCCACTGAAACCGGTAAAGTGGTGCAAAAATCTACAAACACGATTGTCCAAGCGGTTACGCGATAGCGTTCCAACAGTGTACGACTAGAAGAAAGTCGTCATTCGATTGAATACGTCGAAGAAGAATGTTCGTCGGCGACCCGCGGCGAGACGAATGTAGAATCTGTTTTCCTACCGACAAAAAAGAGGAAGTCCGACGATAAGAATGATATTCAACCAGTGAAAAATCGTCGTAGACACGTCGCGACATGTGTCCTCTTAGGACTTCGGTGGAAGTCGGGTGAGAACAACGAGCGATAGAAATCGTTTCACGGAGATGGAGGCGAGGCGAATCGGGAATCGGTAGGGATAATGAGCGGATCGGGCAAACGGAATTCCTGTTGGTGGAAGTCCGAGGCGAGAGGAGCCTGCGAAATGCCGATCCTTACACGGCTGGCTACTCGCTGGTGAATCGCTCAATCGACCGCGAGGAAAAACGCGCGTACGGCGTGGAAAGAGGATACGATCGATCGTAAATACGTTTTGTTCGAGGGAACGGAAGAGAGAACGTTGGAAGAGAAAGGGAGGGGGCTCCGGGGAATCCCGCGGGGAAGAAGTCGGCAGCTGCGGAAAGGCCGCAAGAAAGTAGAAAACGAAGAAATCCAGGAAGCGGTCGGCTCCGGTGAGCAACACGAGCAAAACGCAAACGCGATGGTGACTTGCGTGCTCGAGCGCCGGAGAATTACTCGGGCAACGCGCTTGGCGAGAACCCGAGACTCTCGGGTGATCTTCACAGGTTTCCTCTTTGCCCTGGTAGTAAGCTTTTTCGCTGGAAAATTCGATCAATTGCTCCCGACAGGATGGCAGAAGAATCCGTGAACGAACAACGAAGTTCCCATAGTTGGTAACTCGGAGGTAGTTCCGCGTCCTACGCTGTCGAATCATAGACCGTCCTGTAGAGTCAGGAAGGTTCAATGTGGATTTCATTGAGAATCCTTTATTAAATATTACAGAAATACATTCAATTTGGTATATCGCGCTGTCTCGTCTTACTTCGTGTCTCGTGTGCTCGTGTTCTCTTAATCTAAAAACTCTTTAACTCTTATAATCAGAAAATCCTGTCTCGTGTTCTCTTTTAAAAAACTGTCTCTACTCGTCAATTTCTCCGAAGACTGCCCTGACCGACCTACCTCGCAAAATATATAAGTTATCGTGCTCACTTTCTTATTTATGATTCGCACTCGCTTGCTCGGTCGTTCACCCATCGCGTTATTTACCTTTTCGGATCTAACTGTCGGCGGTCAACCGCTGACCAGTTAGATAAAAAAACGTGTTTTTACATAGTTCAACCGTCGTCGTTCGAATCCTTTAGGCTCGACTTCCTACAGTCCCAACTCCTGAACTTTGAACGATAACTATTCAGCAGCATTGCAATTTTGAAGATCGTGCTACCAGTTTTAGGTAGAACGAACACTCTGGGCCCAGAGAAGCAGCCGAGTATTTTCTAGAGAGTCCCACATCGCCGTACGTCGGGAGAAACGTTGGTGGACCTCGTACACGTTCCGGGTCGCACGGCGGAACTCTTCGGTAATTGCGGCAGCAGGTAAATGACGCGAGATTGCTCGCCGGAAATTAACGTAATGCAATAACGGCGCGCCGGGCCTCCGGAGGATGGCATTTCGTGGGCACCGTGGTTCGAGGTCAGCGAGCCTGCCTGGGATAACCGTGTAACAGAGGAGGGAGAGACGCTTTGTCGTGGCTCGCAGCCGGGTCAAAAGTTCAGGCTGCGCTTGCCTCGTTCTCGTCTCTTCGACGCCCCTCGGCCCATTCCCGCGAGTTTCGAACGAGGTTCGGGTCGCTAGGCTATGAAGACGTCTTCGAATTGCTGCCTAGCGTGACCAAATTGCACTCCCGGGATCCCTGTTTCTCTGGTCTGGCCGGGAAGGAACGCTTCCTCGAATCATCGAATCATCTCTGACGATCGTTTCGACGAACTTGGGCATGAACATTCCTGCGAATCGTTGGTTGCCGTGACCGAATTTCGTTTGAGTGCCACGGGGTTAGCTGTCGAGGAGGACTGGGTCATCATTGACAATTGATTTAGATAACCCAGCTGCGGAAACATTTTCGAATTAGCTGTCTGGAACGACCTGTGCTTTACATTCTCCTACCCTCAAGCGGTTCAGGGTACGCGTTGACTAGACGACGACGAACAAAATAGAATCGTTTGTTTCGCAAAGATTTCTCAGCGACAGCAGCGTGGAAAACGAAAACTCTCTCCGAAATCTTCTACTTTAGCTTCGGTCGTTAAAGGACGACAGGGTGTTAACGATCGGCCGATCTAATCGTAACGGATGCTGGAAATTAAGAGACAAAGGCTAGGTTAATATTCCACAATTAAGTTAAATAACTATTAATAACGAAGAAAATCTAGAACGCGATACAAGGCGATAAGGGGTTCGCATAATCGGATGATCTCTCTGTTGCGGGACAGACGCGCGAAATGCTCAGACAATGGGGCTCGCTGAAGAAGTTGTAACAGTGTACAGGAGGTCCCTGATTAGGCTGCTCGTTATCGTGGAAACGTACCCACGGGCGAGAACGGAAGCCTGTTGGATCGCTTTTATTAGAAACCGAGCAACGTCTAATAAAAAGTGGGCGGCGAACGGGAGAGGGCTTCCGGAAGCGGTGTTAGTTCGCGGAACGAAATACCGGAAGCGTCGGTCCCCGGTGGCGTCGGAGCCTTGAAGACCCTTGAAGAGTGCAACATGTTTCGCGACCGGTTGTGACGTAAAGGTCAGGGATCCTGGCGCACGCGAAACCGCTTTTCCTAAGGCGGTAACGACCGAGGACAATGGACAAGCAAGAAATTCGCACGTGCATACCGTGATCCTGCTGCTACTAACTCCGCGTTCACGCGACACCAGGTGGTGTTGGTTCATGTCGCGGCGCGTTTCCTTCGCTTCGATGACGTACTAGTACGTCGAAACGTATTTTTGATGATAGTTTGATACGCCGCACAGTAGGCTATTCCCACGATCTAGCTGGACAATAGGCAATCCTAATAATGATCCAGATGTACGAAATCACATTAGAATTCGATAGTGGAATGTCCATTTAGCCAGGAAATATAAAATTCATAGCAAAATATAATCTATAACGTTATATTAATAGTATCTAAAAATGTAGTTCACTTTGTTTACTTTTTAATTGCGTTGTACTGTATCTAACAATGTTTTTTAAAAAACATGTATTGTATCGCACACTATTCGAGATACGTCTGCAAATGTCTTTTGTCCGCATTGTGTTAACCTTTCTAACCTCCATAATAGTTAACGTGTAATTTTGTCTCTATTCCGAACGTCAACTAGACTTTGAACACATTATGCCACTTTGTATGCTATTAAGTTTCATCTCAATTGAACGCAGGGATCATAAATGACAAAAGTCTGCTGGATTGGCATTTTCGTCAACTGCGCGCTGGTAGCAAAAGTGTTTAAAGCGTTCCGGACCGATTCGAGAGTCGTCCAGAAGGCTTTCCAGAACGTAAAACCCGAGACGTCGTTAAAACCTCCGGGCCAACTGTTAAGGAAACTCTCGTCCGGAAAATCAGGAGGAAGTCGAGGCAGAAATATCGTCGTTCACATATGCTATGGAAATCCCAAGTTCACGGGACCGCGTCATTCAACACCATCGGGATCGAGTTCGATGCGTGCTCACGCTTCTGAGACGACCTCCAGTCTCGCTTTGGGGATTTCCTGATCATGAGTCGATCGCGACGGAAACTGAGCAGCTCGCTGCTTTCGACAATAATTGTTCTTGTCCATATACGAAGAGTAGTCAATGTTGGACACAATTCACCGTAAACAAATATTTACACCGGGCTCGGAGTGTTGTTCATAATCAACTGGTAACGTTCATCCTTTGCCTTAAGATTGTTTCACGTGTGCCATACTTAAAACCTTTGGTCACGGAAAGATAGTAGAACCGTACGATCTAAGAAACAGCGCGTACCCGAAGTTTTTCTTTGATAGAACCTTACACTGTATAAAGTTTCATAAATGGAAGATGACGGAATAAATATCTCCAGTCGGGCACATATGATAAAAATAGCCTCATTTTTATGAGGCAATTACGTACCAGTCAGATATAATGGTCGATAGGTGTAATAACAGTGCAAGCATCTTCATCTACTAACATAATACAGTTAATGTACGTTGCTCTCGAGAGCCAGGAACTAGATCTCCAGAATTGAATGTTAATTGCGGTCAGACATAATTCCCGGGACATAATTGCCCAGATTTCCTGAATAGCAGGCAGGCTCGTTCCGTTTATTACAGATTGAGCGCGCCGGGAATGATTGCTTCCCTTTTTGGTAGTAATTGCGCGATCAGATTGAGCAGACTGTGCGCGGAACGTTCTCTCCCGAGGATGATCGTTCCTAGAAACTCCGGTTTCTTCGGGTTCAACCCTCCTGACGCAACAGCCTCGCCGCGCCGGAAGAAATCCGCGGTTCTTCTCGCCGACCGCGGCGAGAGCGTTAATCTTCGTAACAGTGCATCAACCCGTCCGACAAGTGAACCAAAGCGCATTCCTCATTGTTAGCGGGTGAAGACAAGCGACCGCGACTTCAAGCTAGCATCGTGGTAACCTGGGATCAACAGGAAGAACGAAGAGATGGTCAGGTTGCCTTGCGGATTCACAGCCCGTTCTGAATTCTCGAACGTCGTTCGGACAGATCGCTGTTGCGAAAACGACTTCATGCTTCGACTCGCTGGAACTGTTTTCTAGCTTCTGAAGCATAATTCGATTATTCTGGACTGTGGTTTGAAGACATCCTTGCGAGTGGGTTGACCGAATTGATGGATTTTGACGCTGTTTGGTCTGATTAGATGTTTGAATTCTTCTACTAATCACGAGCGGACAGCGGATTTTATGCATTTGTAACAAGAATGAGTAGGTTTAATTTAAAACAGCATTGTGGTAACCTGGGATCAACAGGAAGAACGGAGAAATGGTTTAGGTTGCCTTGCGGATTTACAGCCTGTTCTGAATTCTCGAACGACTTCATGCTTCGACCCTCTGGAACTGTTTTCTAGCTTGTGAAGCATAATGCGATTATTCTGGACTGTGGTTTGAAGACATCTTTGCGGGTGGGTTGACTGAATTGATGGATTTTGACGCTGTTCGGTCTGATTAGATGTTCGAATTCTTCTACTAATCACGAGCAGACAGCGGATTTTATGCATTTGTAACAAGAATGAGTAGGTTTAATTTAAAACAGCATCGTGGTAACCTGGGATCAACAGGAAGAACGGAGAAATGGTTTAGGTTGCCTTTCGGATTTACAGCCTGTTCTGAATTCTCAAACGTCGTTCGGACAGATCGCTGTTGCGAAGACGACTTCATTCTTCGACTCGCTGGAACTGTTTTCTAGCTTGTGAAGCATAATTCGATTATTCTGGACTGTGGTTTGAAGACATACTTGCGAGTGGGTTGACTGAATTGATGGATTTTGACGCTGTTTGGCCTGATTAGATGTTTGAATTCTTCTACTAATTACGAGCGGACAGAGGATTTTATGCATTTGTAACAAGAATGAGTAGGTTTAATTTAAAACAGCATCGTGGTAACCTGGGATCAACAGGAAGAACGGAGAAATGGTTTAGGTTGCCTTTCGGATTTACAGCCTGTTCTGAATTCTCAAACGTCGTTCGGACAGATCGCTGTTGCGAAGACGACTTCATTCTTCGACTCGCTGGAACTGTTTTCTAGCTTGTGAAGCATAATTCGATTATTCTGGACTGTGGTTTGAAGACATACTTGCGAGTGGGTTGACTGAATTGATGGATTGACGTTGTTTGGTCTGATTAGATGTTTGAATTCTTCCGCCAATTACGAGCAGATAGCGGATTTTATGCATTTGCAACAAGAATGAGTAGGTTTAATTTAAAACAGTAAAAACATTAGAAGAGTTTGAAAATACTGTTACATTATTTTCATTGAATTCTGATGCTCTTGCTTGTCGCAAACCATTAACACTAAACCTACATAAAAATGACAAGATTGATTTTATTTAGACTTTGCGCGGCCCCTATTGTAATACGTGCTCCACCAAAGATATCTATACAACCATTCATTATGAAAGCATTTTCATTATTTCAATAATAGTAAAATAAAAAATCTGGAACCGGTCATTTTGGCCGGTGGTGATAGGTTTAGTGTTAAGCAATCCTCGATAGATGATCATCATTTCCAAGTCCATTAGAAGATCTGTCAAAGGGGATACACACGATCGAACCTAGGGATCCAATCGGAAGACAGCCTTTCGGACAACCGTGTGAAAACGGAGTAAGTAGGTCTGCAACATACTGATTCGTAACAGTGGGACACGGATACTCGTGGATTGCGTCTGTGTAATTGATATGCCGCGTTGAGCACCGTTGTGCGCCGCGGCTCGAGGCATATAATTATACCCTGTTTATGAGGGGTCGAGGTCCCCGCTATCATCGGGAGGCTGGATCCTCGTCGAAATCGCTTCGTGAATCACGGCCACCTTGTCCAAGGGCTTGCGACTGCGAAACGAGGCGAGGCAAAGTGAGTCGAGGCAAGAGCACGGATTTCCATTTGTCTTGGTTTTCGTTCCCGCGGTCGTGACCAGGCACAATGATCTCGTAACAAATGCGCTCCGGTTTAGCGGAGGCGTATTCTCTCCCTCCGAAGGATACCGAGGAACTCGTCGAGGAACCCGACGAGAGATCGCCACGAGCGAATCTATCCTCCTTATTAACTTGTTCGCCGGCGACGAACTGGTAACGAACTGGTTCGCGAGGCTCCGCTGGGTTCGCCTGATTGGACCCAATCGGCCCCGGCTGGCCCAGGGACCGATCGGGTCATCTATATTGAACGGAACAGCGTCTAGGATTTATTGGGGCTGTCACCGGCGGCGGGATTAGGGATGGGATCAAGCTCAAGATGTGTGTCTGCGCGAGTTCCGGGTGATTCTCGAAGGCCAGCTGCATTTTCTTCTTCCACGAAGATCCGCGGTTTAGTATGATAATAAACAATATACAAGAATATACTAGAGTTTACCAGAATTTATTTGAATATGGTACAATATACCAGAATATACAAGAATATACTAGAACATATTAGAATATACTAGAATGTATCAGTATGTACAAGGACATACTAGACAATTTTCAATTTCTAAAATACATATGATTTTTCTATGGTATTATTCCTGACTCGATAAGGCAAGAATTTGTAAGAGGAAAATTTGACTAAGGTGCTCAGGAAAGTTCTGTACGTATTCGATCAATATTTGAGTCTACTGGAAAGTCTCGTTTTGGTAATTGCAAGTTCGAGCGTAGTTGGAAGCACTACAGTCCGCGACAAAAAGATGGCACACCCGTAAATATTGCTATTTCCGAAAACTGTGATGAAATTCGATACGTTTCTCTCCGTGTATGTACTTCGGTGGAGCTTCAAGGTTACTTACACCGACGACGTTAAGCGGAGGTTACAGATTCTAGTCTAAATGTAAACAAACGGGGTCACCGACGCGTCAAAATGATGGCACGGTCTTAAAATTCTTTCTCTGCCGTTGACACTAGAGCGTCAGACTGTTCGTATCGTGTACTATTTTACCGTGCATCAAATATTGTGCGTGTTTCTTATTATCTTCTATCGAAATTACACTATGGGTAGGGGAAAATCTATATCCGATGCCGAGATAAAAACGATTTTGACATTGAATAAAGAGAATTACTCGGTTTCAAAAAATTGCACGTGTTATACATCGAAGCAAAAAAGTGGTGTATAATTAATTAAAAAATACAAAACATACGGTAAAAAAAAGAGTTCCGGTCGACCGAAAGCAGTAAGCGATCGCGGAAAACGTGCAATTTTATAAGAAGCTTCGATATTTTCGGGAACAGCACGACAAATCGCTAAAGCAGCTGGTGTACATACAAATGTACGCAATGTGCAAAGGATAATAAAAGAATGTCCGCACTTAGTTCGAATGAAATTGAAAAGAAAACCACCTTTAATCGTTCAGCATAAATCGGAGCATCTGAAATTTGCGCAAGAAAGTGATGAGAAAAGGTTCGATCTAGATGGGCCGGATGGTTTCGCACACTATTTTCACGATCCGCGGAAAGAAGAAAGAATATTAAGCCGCGGACACATGGGTGGCGGAGGAGTAACGCTTTGGGCCGGAATTGGTTATCGAGGAGCGACCGAAGTAAAATTTATTAAGAAAACTATGAACAGCAAAATTTATATCGATTCGATGGACGAACAATTAACTAAATTCGGACAGACAATTTCCGGGGAAAATTTTACATTTCAGCAGGATAATGCCAGCGTGCATACCGCAAAATCCGTTAAGCGGTACTTTGGGCAAAAGAAAATTAGTGTCTTAAAGTGGCCAGCGAGATCGCCAGATATCAACGTAATTGAAAATTGTTGGGCACAACTAGCAAGACGTGTTTACGAAGGCGGAAGACAATTCCAAAGCCTTGCAGATTTAAAAACGTGCATAGAACAAAAATGGACAAAAATACGGCCAAAATATATTAAAAAACTCTTTTAGTCGCTTCCGAAACGTATGTTGGCTATTCTGGAAAATAATGGAGGCCACGCAAAGTATTAAACACAATGTTATACAGGGTGTCTCACCTCATTTTGACATCTTGATTGAGTGGGGCATAATATGGTGTAATCGTTTAGTCGTGGGTAAACGCGTTAAGGTAATATCAAGGTCAACTTCGCTTTTTTAAATCGAATTATATACTTTTTAATACATCAATCGATGCAGTTGGACATTCTTTATAAAAAAAGTATTAACCTATTTATGTTGAGAGATTGGTCATTTAGGAGATATTTCGCTTTATATAATTCTAAGATATCGTTACTGTCGCACTAACAATAAGACGTTCGCTTTTATTTCTTACAGAAAAAACGACATTAATGATATCTTAGAAATATTTAAATCGAAATATCTCCTAAACGACTAATTTTTCAACATAAATAGATTAATACTTTTTAAAGAATACTTTATAAAGAATGTCCAACTGCATCGATTGTTGTATTAAAAAGTATATAAATCCTTTTAATAAAAAACGAAGTTAACCTTCATATGACCTGAACGCGTTCACACACGGATAAACTAATAACACCAAATTATTCCCCACACAGCACCATTTAATTCTTATCTGAAACATTTTTCGGTAGGACTAACAATAGCGGAGAAATCAAGATGTCAAAATCGGGTGAGACACCCTGTATATTTGATGTACGTAAATTACGTATTTTTTTGTATATGTGCCATCATTTTGTCGTACCGATTTTTCTTATTTTCTCGTTTCCACAAACAAACGGACATTTTCTTTAATTTCATTGTTTGTAATGTAATTTATTCTGTAATAAAAATGTATAAGTACCAAGAAAGACTAGATTTATTATGTCCAAATGATGATAAAATTGAATTTTCGTGGTGTGCCATCTTTCTGTCGCGGACTGTATTTCGATTTTCCAAAATACCTCAAGACAGAGTTCAAACCCAGTAAAGGTTTGAATCCACTTGCAACGTGCTTTATCCCATCACTAGTTGTCACCGCAGTTGAGGCAGGTAGATCACGGTTTTCCTGGGGCCCCACCGTAAGGAAAACTGTGTCCCGTCGACGGGCAATTAAATGGTATCTGGCGTTCATTAAACGAACGAGCCGTGTGGCGATCTAATTGCATGCAGGGGCGAAGGGGAAGGGGGGCTTGCGGCGAGCGACGCGTTCTTCCGTGGTCGATTTTTTCAGGATGAGAGCTGAGAATAACTACGCTAACGAGCATTGTAATCGCGTTGTTCCCGCTTCTGCGGAGTTCGACGGTTCTACAGAGAGGTTTTATCTTACTCCTACACGGTAGCCTGATCGCAAACTATCCTCGGACCACGGTGGTCCCAAATCAGAATTGATCAGCTCAGAATCAGCACAACTACCTATCTGAACAGTTTAAGAGAAATATCGCTAAGGATATCCGAATGTTAGCGAATAGTATTGCCAGTCACGGTTCAACGTTCAAGGTTTAACTGTTGTTATTTAACTAGTATTCCATTTTACAATTATTTTGAATTCTTCTGCGAATTATTGTACCATCACGAATGATGTAGTCGCGAAAGCGAATTTTTACATGTTCTGTACTCCATTTTGTATAGTAAAAAAT
>CM052200.1:29310613-29329374 GCA_028455805.1 Lasioglossum figueresi
TTTACAACAATATACTAGAATGTACAGGAATATACAAGAATATACTGGAATATACTGGAATATACTGGAATATACTGGAATATACTGGAATATACTGGAATATTCTGGAATATACTTAAATATACAGTGGAACCACGGTATACGACCTTAATCTATTCCTGATGATTGAACTTATACCAGAATGTACAAGAATATACTAGAATGTACAGGAATATACAAGAATATACTGGAATATACTGGAATATACTGGAATATACTAGAATATACTTAAATATACAGTGAAACCTCGGTAGACGACATTAATCCGTTTCTGATATTTGGACTTATACCGAATAGGACGTATACCAAATCAACCTTTCCCATAAGAAGTAATGTAAAAATGATTAATTCGTTCTCATGTGAAAAAAACTCCTATTGATATTATACTTACATTAATGGGGTTGTAAAATAATTTGAACACTGTTTAAATGATACTGACCGATACATTCGATCGACTGATCATTTGCTTTCATCTCTCCGTGTCTCCGTGTCTTCGCGGGCTTCGCGGGCTTCGCTATCATACGCCGACCTCATCAAAATTTCATTATACCGGTCCTTACTTGTATGATCAGTCAGTTAATAATACATCAACTCTGAATATAATTGATTATTAATTTAATATTTCCTCCGAGATAATTTGTCAATGTGTATACCGAGCAGAATTTGTCACGTCCAAACAGGACGTATTCCGAATTGGACGTACTCCGAAGCAGACGTATACCAAGATTCCACTGTATTTGAATATAGTCGAATATACGTCATAGTGTATTTCCATGTATTCTAGTGGAGTGATTTGTATGATGTAAATGGATTAAGGAGTAGAATCAGTTTGGACGTTCTATGCGCATAAATCGCATTCAGAATGTACGACACGTATAAATTGTCAGATTAGCGCAGAAACAATTAACACATCACCGACCGGTGATTATTGCATAATTTTGAAAAATCTATGGTGCATGGCTAAACACTTTTCAATGGAACCTTCAATAGCAACAGCAATTTGCATTGTGAACTAACAAGTTACCCTCGATAACGTCATCTAATAGTTTCATTTATGATCGCAATGTAAAAGAAAATTTCTTTGGCTTTCTTTTCGTACAGCACAATTATTGAAAATCCTATTAACCTCTTAACTGCGGAATTTAGTTAGGTTCAGTAATCCCCCACAGAGTGTGGCATTAAAATCAAGCAATGTCAAGCATACACGTCGAACGCAGGGCAAATGATCCTATTATAAATTTTCCGAGAAACGAGGAAGGATTACATTTATATTTGATAAAAAATTAACAATTCATTCTTGAAAAGGTTATTGTTATTGCACCGGAATAGAGATTTGGATTGACGTGTATACACGTCGAACGCAGTTAATTGGTTAATAGGCTTCCGGTAGGTAAAGTGTTAAGAAGAAACATTTGCGACATCCTACGTGTACAGATGTTGAAGAAAAGTCTTTCGGAACGTGCAACGAGTATCGTTAGAGAGGCAGTTTTCGGCTGGTCGTGAGCGAGCATCGTTAAGGCGCAGCGGAGTTATCAATCTGTACGTATAACTGCGCCTGGAGGTTGTAGCAATAAAGAGAACCCGACGCAGCCGTGGCATTTATGCGCCCACGCGGCCCCGCGATCGTAACTCGCCTTTATCGGAGATCGACGACGCCGGTAATTCCACAAAAACGCGGTTACCGTTCGGCTCGGCTCGGCTTGGCGCGCGGATGCACGCGCCGAGCGATATCTGCACGCGCTGCAGCAGTTGCAGTTGCACCGCGAGAGCTCCCTACCGTTAACCCTTCTCTTTCTCTCTTTCTCTCTCCGCTCTTTCCCTCTCATTCCCTCTCTTTCCCTCTCATTCCCTCTCTTACCCTCTCTTTCCCTCTCTTTCCCTCTCTGTCCCTGATCCGCCGTTTATGGGCTGCACCAGTCGATCCGCGGATAAACCGAATACGGAAGAACCCCTAACCGACGAGAGACCGCACGATTTTTGCCTGACGGCTTCTCGGGAAGATCGGATGACACTCGCGATTCCCTCTCCTATAATTTCTCTGTTCATCCTTTCAGTATCATCTTTGGGAAAAATCTGCGCGTCCGCATCTCTCTTTTCACAAGGTTTCTTTTCATCACGTTTCGCGCACAATCACGCGACATTCTGGAGTTGAGAGAAATTGTTTAGTGCTTTTACTCTCAGTTTCATTGTCTTTTTTTGTTATACGCATTTCGTTCTGTGTTTCTAACTTTATTTGAACGCATTCGTGCTGGTGATTAATAGACGCCGGATTTCTATGCAAAATAAAATTTGTCCAAGTTTATCGTAAGGAACTGAAGTTAAATAAAACGATGTTTTCTGTTTTAATGTCCTTAAAAATTCGGAAATAACGTAACAATATTGTTAAATCGTTCCAATGCCTACTTAGTTTTGTATTTGACGTATACATTTTTGTCAGACACGTATAAAATCCGCAGTATAGCGATTAAAAACAACTCAAGTAAATTAATCAAGTGAATTTGAATTGGTGGCTGGAGCAACGTTGGAAGTAAGATTTCCTTAAGATCTATTGCAGCTTCCATTATTCTGCAATCAAATCTTGCTTTCCTGTAAAATTTGCACTTTACATCAACCATCCGTTGCTTCAGCTATCAATTCATATATGGCTGCGATTAAAACGAGTTAATTTAAATATATTTATGCTGGCAATTACTTAACGCATTTGAATAGACAACATTTTATTATCTGGCGAATGTTTGCGCTGATAAGTGAGAATGACTTCGAAATATTTACGTTGGAGTCCTCCCGCAGGACTTATCCTATTATCTTCCGTAGGAATATTGTGGTTCAAAGAACGCCGGCGCAGCGGTAAATGATTTCTTTGTGTTTCCAGCCACAATGAATTTCACGTTCCACTGAAAGTTTTCTCTGGCGTGTAGTCGAAGTGAGAGGATCTCCTGAACCGAAATGGCTGTTGTTGGTCGAATAATTCGTCTCGTCCGAGGCTCTAATAAACGTTCCTTCTTCCTGGCACGATGCTCCGCTTGCGGTTAATGAACAAGCGTGATCGCTGAGCAGGAACCGGGTGTCTTTTTTCCGGCGTTCCTTCCGCGAACGACACGGTTTCGATGGTCGGCCTTCTAACGGGCTGCTGGCAACGGTTTCGAACCACTTATACACTACCGGCTAAAAGTTACGAATCACACGAACATTTTCTCTGGAACTGTCCAAGCACACTTCCTCAATATTTATGCTCTTCGAGATCGCTGCTGGAGTTGCTCAATTTCGCCATGTGCGAATTAATGCAATGCTGTTAATTATTGTATATTCAGTAAACGTTCTATAAAAACACAGTAATATCGAATAACATTACGTTTGTCTTACACAAGCCGCATAATTATTTTATTTAATGTTAGCTAGAGTTTCGAATCACACGAACATTTTCTCTGGAACTGTCCAGGCAAACTTCTTCACAATTTATGCTCTTCGAGATCGGTGCTGGAGTTGCTCAATTTCGCCATGTGCGAATTAATGCAATGCTCTTAATTATTGTATATTCAGTAAATGTTCTATAAAAACACAGTTATATCGAATAACATTACGTTTGTTTTACACAAGCCGCATAATTATTCTATTTAATGTTGGCTAGAGTTTCGAATCACACAAACATTTTCTCTGGAACTGTCCAGGCAAACTTCCTCGACATTTATGCTCTTCGAGATCGCTGCTGGAGTTGCTCAATTTCGCCATGTGCGAATTAATGCAATGCTGTTAATTATTATTAAGTAAACGTTCTATAAAAACACAGTAATATTGAATAACATTACGTTTGTCTTATACAAGCCACACAATTGTTTTATTTAATGTCAATTAAACTCTTGATATGTGGTGTTGGACCAAACAGACAAATATTGTTCGTCCTTGAATTCATTAGTTAATAATCATCCAGATCATCTGATATGTTCTATCATTTTACTATTTTCTATTGCAGGAAGTTTGTAACAAAATTCGTGTAGAAAAATCAACAAATAAAAATCTAAACAACGTTATCTCCTCAACCCCGAAAAGAGCATAAATCCTTCAGAGCCTCAATAGATCGCTAGATCTTGGATGGAACCGTTCGGCAGAGGCATTCAGAGCACGATCGAAAAGTTTGCACGATCGAAAAGTTTGCACTATCGAAAAGTTTGCACGATCGAAAAGTTGCACGATCGACAAGTATATGTACCTTGGCCCACGAGGTCTCATAATTATTTTATTTAATGTCAATAAAACTCTTGATATGTGGTGTTGGACCAAACAGACAAATATTGTTCGTCCTTGAATTCATTAGTTAATAATCATCCAGATCATCTGATATGTTCTATCATTTTACTATTTTCTATTGCAGGAAGTTTGTAACAAAATTCGTGTAGAAAAATCAACAAATAAAAATCTAAACACGATTATCTCCTCAACCCCGAAAAGAGCATAAATCCTTCAGAGCCTCAATAGATCGCTAGATCTCGGGTGGAACCGTTCGGCAGTGGCATTCAGAGCTCGATCGAAAAGTTGCACGATCGACGAGTATATGTACCTTGGTCCACGAGGTCTCATAATTATTTTATTTAATGTCAATAAAACTCTTGATATGTGGTGTTGGTCCAAGCAGACAAATATTGTTCGTCCTTGAATTCATTAGTTAATAATCATCCAGATCATCTGATATGTTCTATCATTTTACTATTTTCTATTGCAGGAAGTTTGTAACAAAATTCGTGTAGAAAAATCAACAAATAAAAATCTAAACAACGTTATCTCCTCAACCCCGAAAAGAGCATAAATCCTTCAGAGCCTCCATAGATCGCTAGATCTCGGGTGGAACCGTTCGCCAGTGGCATTCAGAGCACGATCGAAAAGTTGCACGATCAAGGATCGAGACTCGGCGCGAACCAGCTCGTCATCGTCACGAGAGAGAGCTTCTCGGTCACCTGGTAGCGTAACTCGCGACAACGAGATCGTAATACCGATTACGAGGCGGGTCTCGGCAACGATCGACGAGTATATATGTATGTACCTTTGTCCACGAGGTCTCGATCACGGTCGTTCGATCTCGATCGCGTATCTCGAGAGGAGCTCGACCTGAATCCTCGCGCGCGCGCGACGAGTCGATCGTCGTACCGTTAATCGATCAATTTGCAAGCAGCTCCGATCTTCGGATCGCATCTTCGACTCTCCAGGATCCAGGCCGATCCACGAATTCGTGGAAACCTTCGCTGCCGGATTCCTGATTATTACAGGATACAGAACCCGGTTGCCTTTCGCTCGATCGGGTCGATCGAGATCGACGATTCGACCCTGCGCACGGTTCATTACCACCGGTTTAACCGATCGGCCACTGCCCTTTACAACCTCGAGCTCACCGGTTTCTACTGGAGCTAATTGAAAAGCCAGAATCGATCGCGATCGACGTAACTGGGCTCTAGATCATTCTTGAGGATCTCCTGCGTTCGAATCGCGTTGTTGCAGTTAATGAGAGTATTCTTTAGTATTATTTGACTATCTTTACAAATCAATAACAGCTGAATTTAAAACCTTTATTTCGCCGGTTACTGCAGGAGAACATTGAAAAGCCAGAATCGATCGCGGTCGACGTAACTGGGCTCTAGATCATTCTTGGTGATCTCCTGTGTTCGACTGACGTTGCTGCAGTTAATGAGAGTATTATTTGACTATCTTTACAAATCAATAACAGCTGGATTTCAAACCTCTATTTCGTTAGTTACTGCAGGAGCAAATTGAAAAGCGAGAATTGATCACGATCGACGTAACTGGGCTCTAGATCATTCTTGGGGATCTCCTGCGTTCGACTCGCGTTGTTGTAGTTAATGAGAATATTATTTAGCTATCTTTACAAATCAATAGCAGCTGATTTTCCAACCTTTATTTCGCCGGTTACTGCAGGAGAAAATTGAAAAGCGAGAATCGATCGCGATCGACGTAACTGTGCTCTAGATCATTCTTGGGGATCTCCTGCGTACGACTAGCGCTGTTGCAGTTAATGACAGTATTATTTGACTATCTTTACAAATGAATAACAGCTGAATTTAAAACCTTTATTTCGCCGGTTACTGTAGGAGAAAATTGAAAAGCGAGAATCGATCACGATCGACGTAACTGGGCTCTAGATCATTCTTCGGGATCTTCTGCGTTCGACTCGCGTTGTTGCAGTTAATGAGAGTATTAATGGACTATCTTTACTAATCAATAACAGCTGGATTTACAACCTCTATTTCGTTGGTTACTGCACGAGAAAATTGAAAAACGAGAATCGATCGCGATCGACGTAACTGGGCTCTAGATCATTCTTGAGGATCTCCTGCGTACGACTAGCGTTGTTGCAGTTAATGACAGTATTATTTAACTATCTTTACAAATCAATAACAGCTGAATTTAAAACCTTTATTTCGCCGGTTACTGCAGGAGAAAATTGAAAAGCGAGAATCGATCGCGATCGACGTAACTGGGCTCTAGGTCATTCTTCGGGATCTTCTGCGTTCGACTCGCGTTGTAGTTAATGAGAGTATTATTTGACTATCTTTACAAATGAATAACAGCTGAATTTGAAACCTTTATTTCGCCGGTTACTGCAGGAGAAAATTGAAAATCGAGAATCGATCGCGATCGACGTAACTGGGCTCTAGATCATTACGTTCGACTCGCATCGTTGTAGTTAATGAGAATATTATTTAGCTATCTTTACAAATCAATAGCAGCTGAATTTCCAACCTTTATTTCTCCAGTTACGGCAGGAGAAAATTGAAAAGCGAGAATCGATCGCGATCGACGTAACTGGGCTCTAGATCATTCTTGGGGATCTCCTGCGTTCGACTCGCGTTGTTGCAGTTAATGATAGTATTATTTGACTATCTTTACAAATCAATAACAGCTGAATTTAAAACCTTTATTTCGCCGGTTACTGCAGGAGAAAATTGAAAAGCGAGAATCGATCGCGATCGACGTAACTGGGCTCTAAATCCTTCTTGTTCAGAGATTCGACGATTTTATTCTGTAAAAATGGTTCTGGTGTACAAGTATTATTTGACAAAATAATGTTTGAACGTCGAAGATAGACATTGAAACAAATGGCGGTAGCGTAGGTGTTAATGGAGCCAAGACGAACCGTATCTCGGCGCCTCGGATGAATTCCACAGAAAATATGCTGACTAAGCACCGCGTTAAAGCCGACTACGTATGTCTATGCCTGTACTATTTCGGTTCACAGATCGCCAGATTCGCATAAAATTCCCACGAACTTGACGATGCTGTGCCGCGCGATTTCCCCAGCGCGGCACGGCGTTTCATTTCATAATAGAGAGATTTGAATTTATTAAGGCAATTTCGTCTCGCGTACCTTCGCCGGGGAATTCGCTTGGGAATCTAAACGACCGATCGTCTCGAATCACAAAGAGTAATTTCCTTTCGACGCTGGCAGACGGTATATACAGAATATTAACTGCACGGTTTTAGTCTTGTTCTCTCGACTCTCGGCAGGCTAACTCGGGATCGCGTTCCACTCTAATCGCGAGGAAACACGCCGATAAGTCGGAATCATTAAACCCCGGGCATGAATCCGAGATCCGCCGTGCGGTATGCCCAGGAAGTAGCTTTAAAACGTGCTAAGTGTTCGATAATGAGCTCCTGTCGCCTCCGTTCTCCTCCCCCGGAACCCCTCTGCCACCTGTTTCGAGTTCTATCCTCGAGTTCGTTCGCCCTGGAAACACACCTGACACACCTACATTCGAACACAACTCGGTGATGACGACGACGACGACGCACGGACATCGATTCTCGTGCGAGCGAACGTTGCTTTTTATGTTCGATTCTTTATCGATACAGTATCTTATCGATAATTGTCCCCAACACGGGTCTGCCCAGGGACAATTATCCGCAAGGGATACTATATTCTTTGACTTTTGCCGAACGTAGAAAAGGACAGCGTAGCTCGAGAGGCTTCGGTCGCCGAGAATTGTAAACATAACTAATCCAATAACAAAACTTCTTTATTCTTAATTATGTTTTTATGGGACTTTGACCAACACATACCTGGCATTTTTTAAATTAAAAATAGTACGAAATATGATATAATTTCAATTGTATTTACTTGTGTAATGAACGATGAAGATTCAAAGAACTTCCCATACGCTGTTCTTTCTTACGTTCGAAATATTCGTCGTTCGTTACACAAGTAAATGTCATGGGAATTATATCATATTTGGTATCATTTGCATTAGAAAAATGCCACGAATATGTCGGTCAAAGTCCCATAAAAAAATAATGAAAAATAGAGAAGTTTTGTCATTGGTTTAACGGTATCTCACCGATACACCCGAGCCGTATGATGTCATACTTCTCGGCGATCGAGTCCTCTCGAGCTTCTTGGTCCCTGAAGGAGGCACACACCGCAGGAGTGGGGATAGTTCTCGGACAATTGTCGGCCAGACATTTCGGACATTTGTACCGTTTATTTTGAAAGTGGTGTAAGTCCATTTTAAAAAGAAATGAGATATCACATAATTTTGTGGTTAATTTAATTTTAATTTATTAAATTTTAATTGTAGAAACTCGATGGTTGTTGTTGTTCGAGTTATGTCTTCGCCAAATAAAAAATTGACACTAAATTAACCACAAATTATGTGATATCTCATTTCTTTTTAAAATGGACTTACACCACTTTCAAAATAAACGGTCCATTTATCGATAAATGGACTCCGAAAGACGTTCCCAGCTTCCTCTACCTAGCGGCTCTAGTTTATTAGACCGATGACGTTCCATCGTCTATTTTCGTCGAATCGATCAACGGCATCCGACAACGTGTTTCCCTTTCATTCAAGCTGATGACTGGCGAATTGGACTACGCAATTTTACGTCGGTTTTTACACGATTCGATTAATCCAACTAGCTTTAACGATCGAGCCTTTGGAATTCGACGGCGGATAATGCCAATCAAATTTTATGGTTTGATTTTTCCAGCAACTTCTCCTGCAGTTGGCAATGGTAGCTGTTTAATTCTTGCGAAAATGTCTACGATCTTCTGCGACGATTAGGTATATTTTATTTTTATTCTGGTGCAGCTAGTCGGCACGTGTGCAATTTTCTACCGCGTTCAGAATATTGTAATTTTATTTATAATTTGAAGGGAGCTAGTAGTAACTTCTTCTTCTTCTTCTTCTGTGCGTATTACAATTGTTAATTATCAGTCTTTTTAGACCTTACGATAGAACCTGCAATTTTCTATGACGTTCAAGAATATTGTAATTTTGTTAATTATCATTCCTTTCAGCCCTCACAACGGTGCCTATAATATTCTACGACGATCAGTAAGATTGTAATCGCCAGACTGCATCATTTCATCCCTTATTTTCACACGTCTGAAAATTCAAACATTCAAGATCGTAAATCTTGAAATAAAAATTTAAGTACAAAATTACAATTTATTTTTTGGATTTACTATATTCAGTCTGTAATTTCAATCTGCGAAACACGTCTATCTGTGAAACGGATCTTGTCTGAGATTGCTTAATGAAAGAGCAAGCTGTTACGACGAACATAAAGTTGATTGAACGATCGGTTTTAAGGGAAATTCGAGCGGTCTCGATATCAAAGTTCGACCATTCTCGATCGAATTCTTTTTGCGAGGGCGTGTCGTGTTTACACACGGGGTTTATTAAGAAATAATTGAATGATGAGAATTTCGATGGGGGTGAAAAGCAACACGACCTTTCGTGCGATCGTTCGACGACCGAAGGGTAATTGTTTTTCCCGAGTAATTGGTTTTCTCCCTCGCTTCTCTTCCTTTTCACTTTTCTGCCTGCTCCCTGTTGGTAGTGGTAGCGTACACACGAGTGTATAACGTACACTAACATGCTCGCTCGCACACACGATCCTCGCGCAAATTACGAGCTAGAAATTGAGCGTTACTGATTAAGGGCGGAAGAGATAATAAGCGGTGAGCGTTCGAGGATATCGTTAGCCATAATAAGACACCTTAAATGCCTTTGACGCGAAGCAGACTCGTCTTCCGCGATCGTGTAGGCTCTCGGTTCAACAATCCTCCCAGTATAACAATTCCCTCTCTCAAACAAAACTGGGAAAACACGGGAAAACGCCCATCAATTTCCGCTGAGCCCCATCAAATCCGAAGTATGAGATGCGCAAATTAAATGGCTCTCACGGCTATTCCGATTAGTGGCACAGTGGGGTATTTGGCCCGAAAAGTCGGAGAAAAGTCTGTTTAAAAATTTTACGATTTTTTACAATTGTAAAATTTAATTGATGCTTTTCTGGTAAAGGTTTGTGATCCTACGTGAAACAAATCGCGGTAGCGATGGTGTCAACCCTTTGCACTCCGAATGATTTTTAAATTTACTTCATAGGACAGTTCCTTGACTGCTAGATATTTTAAACGATTTTGTTTACTAATTATATTAAATATAGCTATTAAATTTTGTTGTAATTTATATTTCTGAAACTTATATTTGTTTTCAACTAAAAAATAAGAAATTATATAAATGAAGGAAGAACCAAATACATATAGAAACCCGTTTCATTTACATTTTTTTTTCTCTCATTTACCTTTTTCGTGCAAAATGTTAATGTAGCTGTGGATCGAAGTCCTCTATTTGCGATTGCTAGGTACAGATATGTTTGAATAATTAAATTCATTACCCCTGGCGAAATACCTTTGTGCGTATATAAAAGAAAATAGAAAACAGCAATTGTTATTTATAACGAAATTATCGAGATTCTGTTACGTACGACTCAGTCACTATAAAAGCCTATTGCACACTTTAGTAAAGGAGCTATTACTGAATTACTAAAGGGAGCTCGATAATTTTCTTTTAAA
This sequence comes from Lasioglossum figueresi, assembly GCA_028455805.1. Classification (NCBI taxonomy): domain Eukaryota; kingdom Metazoa; phylum Arthropoda; class Insecta; order Hymenoptera; family Halictidae; genus Lasioglossum; species Lasioglossum figueresi. The sequence continues at coordinate 29,321,517 of CM052200.1, forward strand.
TGGTAATTCCGGAAGGTGTCGTTACATTATATTCACCTAAACAATTTGCAGGATTATTTGCGATTATTTGCTTCCTAAAGCGTCAATTAAACATCTTGAAATCTCATAGGTTGGAAGGTACGTTCAAATTGCACGCATAGTGTGTCATGACACTGCAAAATCGGTTCACAAGCGACCGCTCTTTGGACAACCGACAATTTCCGCGGACGATAATCGGGTGACCACGTTCGGCGTTCATTGTTCGGGAATGAGGAATCGTTTATCCTCGGTGGACGAGTCATTTATTACGAGATTCCACGGATGTCACTCGGTGAATGCGATGTCCGTTATGCGGTCTACATACGCGTTCGCCGTGTGCGGCACCGGCCACGATCAACGAAAGGCGATCGCAGTTACTTGCCAGTGGAGATTGTTGTCATCATCCTCTCTTTCTCTCTCTTTCTCTCTCTCTTTCTCTCCTGTCTCTTCGCATCTCTCTTCGCGGTTCTGAAATTCTCACTCGAAAACCGCCAGTAATTAATCCGAGTACATTTAAACCCAAAGTATCGAAACCAGAACCACTTAAGCAGGTAATCGATAAGGAATCGACCTGAATTTCTGAACATGGATAGGAACTTGAAATTGATATTGCCTGGGGGCTACGAGATTAAATAATCAAGAGTAATTCGTAGTTTTCGCAACTATAAATTTTATCAGTTTAATTCTCGATTAACTAAATGCTCAAGTAAATAATAATTACGCTTGATGCAGTTGAAAATTGTAGAACAATTAAAAGAATTTAATTTTACTTCTGTTTTTTGCAACTGATGCAGACAATTTTTATTTTGCATACGGATCCGCAGCTCAATGATAACTGAATGAACGGGTTGAAGTTGTTACTGGATGACCCGAGGTCGTCGCTTGCTGCGAGTTCTTTTAACTTTTCCTGTGGACGCGTCAGCGAATGGAGAGAAGGAGAGAGAAACAGCGTCAGAAATGTTAATTAACGGAAAAGATTCCGGCGGATAAAATACCAACGAGTTCCCGGGAGCGAGCAGTCATCTAGGAGGGCAGAGCTAGCTTGTTGAAGATGGAAGAAGCGTTCGCGGAGTGTTGGTCAGGGCCGTAGGCTCGCTCGGGGTCAACGGCCAGGCGGCGCCTCGAAGATCCTCGGACGAGAGATAGTGGGGCAGGTCGTGGCTGAGAGTACGGGGAAAAAGAGAGGATAAGAGGGAGAGAAGGAGAGAGACTGGAGAACATCGGAGAACCGAGAGCCAGCCGAGTTTGACGCCGGATGCGACGCGACAGCTACGCTCCTGGCCCAGGACATCTCTAACTAGGATACAGTCATTCAGCCTGATCCAATATAGTCCAATCAATAATTCAATCTCGTCTGAAATAAATCACTCGAGTGTCCAATAAATCACTCTGGTGTGAAATCATTCAATTTAGTGTGAAATAATTCAATCTAGTCCGAAATAATTCAATCTAGTCCGAAATAATTCAATCTAGTCTGAAATAGTTCAAGGTAGTCTGAAATAATTCAATCTAGTCTGAAATAATTCAATCTAGTCTGAAATAATTCAATCTAGTCTGAAATAGTTCAAGGTAGTCTGAAATAATTCAATCTAGTCTGAAATAATTCAATCTAGTGTGAAATAATTTAATCCAGTTTGAAATAATTCAATCTAGTCTGAAATAATTCAATCTAGTCAGAAATAGTTCAAGGTAGTCTGAAATAATTCAATCTACTCTGAAATAATTCAATCTAGTCTGAAATAATTCAATCTAGTGTGGTATAATTCAATCCGGTTTGAAATGATTCAATCCAGTCTGAAATAATTCTATCTAGTCTGAAGTAATTCAATCTAATCTGAAATAATTCAATCTAGTCTGAAATAGTTCAAGGTAGTCTGAAATAATAAACTCTTGTGTGAAATAATTCAATGTAGTGTGAAATAATTAAATATAGTGTGAAATAATTTAATCCAGTTTGAAATAATTCAATCTAATTTGAAATAATTCAATCTAGTCTGAAATAGTTGAAGGTAGTCGGAAATAATTAACTCTTGTGTGAAATAATTCAATGTAGTCTGAAATAATTAAATATAGTGTGAAATAATTTAATCCAGTTTGAAATAATTCAATCTAATCTGAAATAATTCAATCTAGTCTGAAATAGTTGAAGGTAGTCGGAAATAATTAACTCTTGTGTGAAATAATTCAATGTAGTCTGAAATAATTAAATATAGTGTGAAATAATTTAATCCAGTTTGAAATAATTCGATCCAGTCTGAAATAATTCAATCTGGTCTGAAGTAATTCAGATCAGTCATTCAATTTAATGCGAGTTTCAAACCCAACCCAGTTCTTGGAGGAGAGATGCCTAGCAGTCATGGTTCCGTCTTAAAAATGCATTGTACTGTCTAAAATTAAAAAATCGCTAAATTATCCAATCCGAAATAATTTTGTTAGGATTCAATCTTATTTGAAATAGTCCGATCGATTGTTGAATTTAATATGAGAACTTGAAACCTGGTCTGAGGAACTGAGAGACACCTACCTAGATTGGTTGCAATTTTTTTTACCACAAAGAAAAAGTTCACGTTTTCCCAAGGGAAAACAATGTTCCCAAGGTTTTTCAATTAGAATTTTTAAGTTCGTTCAACCTTGCTCCCCTATTGTCGATACAAGCCGGCGATAAAGCCTAAAGCCCGGCCTGTTCGAAGAAAAGCATAGGAGAGAAACGATGACGATGACGATCACGCGGCTGATGATGATGAGGTTGATGATGATGGTGATGATGATGATGATGGTGGCGGCGATGAAGAAGAAGAGGGCTCTCGTCACGGAGCGGTGAGTTTCTGGCAAGCCCTGGAATAGTACCTTCGGCTCCTTGCCCTTCTCTCGGGGCCCCTGTGCCCTTTCTTCTCTCGTTCATATCGTTCGAGGACAAGATCTCGCGAACGTTAACATCCTGCTCGATGTTGAACCAAATGAGAAACATTAATGATCTTCAAACGGCGAGACAATTGCCTTTTCAAGGCTGCTTGACACCATTTATTCTCCATTTTACGACTTGAAGCCTGAACGACGCCATCTTGGCGACATGAAGATCGTGCAGACAATTACTGGAGTCGCAGATGAAGTATTTAATTCTTCAAATAGAATAAATCAGTTTCAAGCTTTATTTATCTTAATAAGCAAACAAAAAAAAGCCTGCGAATAAATAATCTAAAACACGAATCTTCATCTTCAAATAATACTTGCTCTGTGTAAGCTGAATCTGACGGGTACCGGACAGATCTTCAAAGATGGTCGATCCCAGATCTACAGGAGTCTCGGAAAGATCCCGCGATCAATAATTGATCCATCGTCCGGTTTTTTCCGGCGCTTTATGGTCTCAGGACGTTAACGACCGTCGAACCGATCGACATCGGCTTGTTGCCGGGCCCTCAAATTGCAATGTATAAAATTCACACGTGTGCAGACTCGCGCTCGTGTAACATTATACCTACCCGAGCGTTCATCTTTTATGTACCCTAAGCGAGAAAAAGAGAAATGTACCCTAAGAGAGCAAGGGAGAAAGAGGGGGAGAGAAAGAGAGAGAGAGAGACAGAGAAAGAGAGATGAGGCTTGCATCCACGGGTCTGTCTATCTTCAACGTCTTCTTCCCCCTTTTTCCCCGGCAGTTCCCAGATTTAATCAGAGTCTTTTCACGCTGCGTAGGACGTGCGTGACACACACACACACACACACACACACACACGCGCGCGCACGCACATGCACGCACACGCACGCACACACACCGGAGGGACTAGACGCGCGATTAAATATATACGAAGGCTCCGCGATGATTTAATGGCCTGCGTGCTTAATGGACGACTCCTAGCGAGGAGGCTTCTTTTTCCTGCGAACGCGTTTTCTCCGGCACCGTGACAGCCGCAAAGTGCTGCTAGCTCGAATAATTTCCAGGAAAACGACGCGCCGCGCCGCGATCGCTTATTAACGCGCGCTACTTTGCGCGCGCCCGCGCGGAATGCTCTCGCTTCTCTGCCCTTTTTCAGTTAACGCGATCAAAATAGCCTGCGCCACCGAGGTTCGTCCGTGTAATCCGACGGAATTGCCCGGTGCTCGACGAAATTGCCGCTCGCGAAACAATGAACGCGTCTCGTCTCGTTCAATGACGAATAATGGACGCGATTTCGTCAGTCTTTATGGAAACGATCGCGAACCGGTTGCACTCGATGGTTCCAGTACAGCTTCAGCTTGTTGTCAATCGTATCTTGCTGCAGATTATGCGCGTTTATAGATTTTTGCAAAATGCTTAGCGAATTCGAGACTGCCGTTTATAAAACAATGATCGCCTCTCGTCTCGTTCAACGACGAATAATGGACGCGATTTTGTCAGTCTTTATGCAAACGACCGCGAACCGGTTGCTCTCGATGGTTCCAGTACAGCTTCAGCTTCTTGTCAATCGTATTTTGCTGCAGATTAGCCGCGTTTATAGATGTTTGCAAAATGTCGAGCGAGTCCGAAATTGCTGTGAAACAATGAACGCCTCTCGCGTTCAATGACGAATAATGGACGCGACTTCGTCAGGCTTTATGGACACGATCGCGAATCAATTGCTCTCGATGATTCTAGTAAGCTCCAGTTTGTTGTCTATCGTATCTTGCTGCAGATTGTGCACGTTTATAGATTTTTGCAAAATGCTTAGCGAATTCGAGACTGCTCTTTATAAAACAATGATCGCCTCTCGTCTCGTTCAACGACGAATAATGGACGCGATTTTGTCAGTCTTTATGGAAACGACCGCGAACCGGTTGCTCTCGATGGTTCCAGTACAGCTTCAGCTTGTTGTCAATCGTATTTTGCTGCAGATTAGCCGCGTTTATAGATGTTTGCAAAATGTCGAGCGAGTCCGAAATTGCTTTGAAACAATGAACGCCTCTCGCGTTCAACGACGAATAACGGACGCGACTTCGTCAGCCTTTATGGACACGATCGCGAATCAATTGCTCTCGATGATTCTAGTAAGCTCCAGTTTGTTGTCTATCGTATCTTGCTGCAGATTGTGCACGTTTATAGATTTTTGCAAAATGCTTAGCGAATTCGAGACTGCTCTTTATAAAACAATGATCGCCTCTCGTCTCGTTCAACGACGAATAATGGACGCGATTTTGTCAGTCTTTATGGAAACGACCGCGAACCGGTTGCTCTCGATGGTTCCAGTACAGCTTCAGCTTCTTGCCAATCGTATCTTGCTGCAGATTAGCCGCGTTTATAGATGTTTGCAAAATGTCGAGAGAGTCCGAAATTGCTGTGAAACAATGATCGCCTCTCGTTACTTATTTTGTAATAGTGTATGCAATTTTGTCAGGCTATATGGCGATGATCGCGAACCGGTTACTCTCGGTAGCTCCAGTGAAGCTTCAGCTTGTCGTCGATCGTATCGGTTATTGCTGCAGATTATGCGAGTTTACAGATTTTTGCAAAATGTTCAGCGAACCTTACCAAGATTTCTATTTACATATTATTAAATGTTATATTAGCCGTTACGATTTTATACGAGTTTTATGGTCGCCGGTGTGGCAATCACCGGTTTTGAAATCTACTTAACAATCAAGGGCTTGTTAATCCGTTCTTAATAGCGTTCGCGAGTTAACAACACGTGTAACATAGTTTAACGATGTCTTCGGCGAGCTTGTTAGAATCGAGTAAATACACTTTAATTGTCCCTTTTGACGTTGTAGCAGGAGCAAGACTCGTTTGATGGTTTCGTTTCCGTTTACAGGGACGTTATTCTGCTTTTTCAACAGTTCGAGAACAAAATCCATAGGAATTCGACTACTTCGAGGTCGTAACAGTTGAGATCGTACTCGAGTAATTGAAACGAACATGATTCCGAGACGAACGAGATGCTGAAACGAAGTAATTATTTGGAGAACGAGTTATCGAACGACGACGTAATCGCGAGAGAGCCTAGCCTCGAGTATGGCGTTCCGCTTCCCTGGCATTGAACTCACCGAGTTCTATCCATGTGGCTCTGCGACGGCCACCTGTTCCCGAGATTCGGCTTTCGCTTTTCAACGGTTCGTTGTTTTTACCATCATCCTGTCTGCCAAACACACTCGTATCGGACCAAGAGATCAATCTCTAGACTAATTAGTAACCTCGGAAAATTAAGAGAAGGTCGTCGAGACGCAGAGTTGGTCAGTATGTAAATCGATCTCCAAGCAAAACACAAATCTTCTGCATCAATTCTAAACAGATTGTTACCGGAGGCAGAATTTATCGGAGTTATTGCAATTACGATCGCGTTTAAAGCCGTAATTAATGGACCGCGGATCGTATGCGTTTACAGCAAAATTGAATAGATGAAATTTTCTAAAAATTTAGATGTCTTTAAATAACTAAACTAGGTTTACGCGACCCATCGAGATAACACTAATATTTTTAAGTTACTCAATTATTCAACAAATTTATTTCTTCGAGTATATATTATAAGTAAAATGGCTAACAGTTTGGATCGGCACATTCTCGTTATTCTTGCAACATACCTTAGTCGCATTTAGTGCTCGGTAAACGTAGTGTTCATAAATAGAAAATTTGAATGTGGGACGAGGTTCTATAGAGAATTGGGAAGGATGAAGTTATCTATTAGTTTTGGATTTGCTCCGACAGATTGACAGCGAACCTCGCTAGCGATAAGTGGCACAGGCCGCCGTTGGGTCGACGGACTCTCGAAACACGCGGTACCAGCATGAATATTCGGCGGGCGTCGTAGCCGAACACGAAATTGACTGTCCACTTCGAATACGAACGAACGCATGGCGTCGAGCATTCGCACAACTCGAAACGTTGCGTTCCACAGAATTGTTCGCCAGCATATCTTGTCTATTATACTTTTTGGGGTGGAGTTAAGATTTAGAAGCTAGAAGATAGCAGCACGTTTGCATCGAGGTCCAGTTTCGAGTAGAGGGAAACGCGTTTCGGTTTTACGCGCGCGCGAGCGCGATGTTACGGACCTTCACCCGTTGCTCAACGCGACTACGGCCCTGACTTTGAACGAACCTCGGAACCTCGGCTCTCTCTCACCGTGGGAATGGCGGCCACGAGGTATGCATCGACCGCCGAGGACTTTTATTCGATCGACGAGGACTTTTATTCGACCGACGAGCCGCCGATCGATCATAAACACTAGCGGATACGCGTTCCAAACGTGCTGCCCCCAGGCCGAAATCGATCTACCGTAAGTCCCGTGACAAATCCGCCGATTTACGGGCTCCGGCATCGATGACCTTCGGATCTCTTAGATCTTCGCGATCTTTCCGATGTCCAAGCAACTTTCCGGACGTTTGACTCACGGCTCTCAAAGATTGCTTTATTTCTAGGGAACGAATGATAAGCGATATAAAAATCTTTGATCGGTCACTATGGAAAATAATGGTACGTTACCCATAGTCTATTCGATTCTGAATGAATAGATGACGATAAGAATACTCCTTCATCCAATATATTCGACACATTAAACTATTTAATAATCGTGCTCTTAGCAGCGTTAAGAAAACGAGACTATTTATTTAGAGTTTGCTCGACATCTCAATCTCTCGACTATCAAATCGAATAAACTATTGAAGCCTGGAATTCATCGTATCGGCTCGATGGTTTCAATTTTAACAAATTGATCCGTAAGTGGACTTTTAAAACGTACATTACAAATTCAACGCTCTATTCTACTGAATCGGTAAATGGAAAGCAATTTTGACATTTGACGTACCGGGCGCTAAAATTGAATTAGACTGTACATATTTATGCGAAATGAAAATTCTGAACAGATTCTGACAAAAATGTGCGTTAATAATTTCCTTTAAA
>CM052200.1:29329874-29361131 GCA_028455805.1 Lasioglossum figueresi
GGTTCCTGGTTTTTCAAGAAATATGCCTGCGATCGACGACGATTTTTAGAAAATCAATTTCTACCGGACACTCGAAATTAGAGGATCAATTCAAGTGGACTATTTTCGAACCGCTTGAAAGGTGCAGTGACAAGTTGCTCCAGTTTTATTTCGTTGATTTATTTTATTTTATTTTATTTACGGAAGGAGGAAGGTTCCTGGTTTATCAAGAAATATGTCTGCGGTGAGTAAATTGAGGCGGCTCGACGTAAATGACGATCGTTACGCACACGCGATACGTTTCCCCGTCGATCTAGCATCCGTAGGAAATCCGTGGATCCCGCGTTGCTTTTCCGGTTTCCGCGGCGCGATCACGTTCACACCCATCGCGATCCTGCTGTTTGTGCCTTCGTAATTACTCGGTATTAACCGTAGATAAGTATGCTATCATGTGTGGAAATGGCGGCACCAATTAGGAACCTGAATGTAATTGAACTGTTCTTCATTAACAAGAGAATATTTCAACCGAGGAAACAGGATACAGTTATGTCCAATATTAAGTTCATTAATTGAAACGTCTACTCGCACCCTATTCATAATTTCATTCGTCTGTATTCATCAGTAGCTGTATATTAACAACATTTTATTTCTGTTTAAAATTAATTAATGGCATACCATTAGACCGAAGCGCGATAGTGGGGGTAGCCGATTCTACGTCATCGACTCTCGGAGCACTAGTTTCTCAGGCCTGGTTTAACCCTCCGTATACTGTGCCGGAGTCCATTTTGACCCGGAATATCCAAATGGTAATTCAAGTACTGAATTTGTGGCAATTAAACGAACCGAATAGCTGTCCCATTCAGGATATCGGAAAGACTAATGTGTTTACACGAGATATCATCAAAAGTAAATTTTTTAAAATTATTAATTAGAGCTGTGAACGGTCCTAAGCATTGCCAATTATATAGTTATAAAAATCGTCCGTTGTCCGAGGGTTAATTGACGGAATGCAGTAAGTTTTCGGCTACACGTCGTCGACGAGGTCACAAAAAGTGGTGGAATTACAGTAGCGGAGAAAAGTTTAAGACGACTATTTCCTTTAGTAGATTATCGCATTTTATTAGAGATGCTAAACGTCTAATAGTTCCCAATTGCTCTTAAGTGTCTAAGTTCAATACAGTATCTTCTAACGGAATATCAGTCGTCGCGAAGACGAAGATCTTACTAATCCAAACTGCACCGTAGGAACACTCGAGCAGGGTGGTGGTTGTGTAATCATCGTTGCGGGCGTCGTTCTCGCGAAACGGTTTATGACCAATTCGAAAAATGAATGGCATTACGGTAAGGTTTCAAAATCTGGACATTATGAAGGAAAACATGATACCTTATGCACGTGAATACATTGGAAACAATTTCATCTTCCAGCAGGACAATGATGCCAAACAAACTTCTAAAATCGTGAAGCAGTACTTTATAGGAGGAAAAATTACTGTTTTCTCATGGCCATCACAATCACCGGATCTCAATCCGATTGGGAACTTGTAGGACATTGTTAAAAGGAACGAACACAAATATAAATCTACAAATTTGAGTGATCTTTACATTGCAATTGAAACAGAGCGGAACAACATTTTAATAGAACAATGTGTAAAGCTAATTGATTCATCGTCACAAAGATGTGCTGCAGTCATTAAAAATAACGGGTATTCCACAAAATATTAACTTTCTAAGAAATTATTATTACGTGAATATATGGGAGACAATTTCATCTTCCAGCAGAGTAATGATGCCAAACAAACTTCTAAAATCGTGAAGCAGTACTTTATAGAAGAAAAAATTACTGTTTTACCATGGCCATCACAATCACTACATCTCAATCCGATTGGAAAGTTGTAGGACATTGTTAAAAGGAACGTACACAAATATAAATCTACAAATTTGAGTGACCTTTACATTGCAATTGAAACAGAGGGGAACAACATTTTAATAGAACAATGTGTAAAGCTAATTGATTCAACGCCGCAAAGATGTGCTGCAGTCATTAAAAATAACGGCTACCCCACAAAATATTAACTTTCAAAGAAATTATTGTTACGTGAATATATGGGAGACAATTTCATCTTCCAGCAGAGTAATGATGCCAAACAAACTTCTAAAATCGTGAAGCAGTACTTTATAGAAGAAAAAATTACTGTTTTACCATGGCCATCACAATCACTAGATCTCAATCCGATTGGGAACTTGTAGAACATTGTTAAAAGGAACGTACATAAATATAAATCTACAAATTTGAGTGACCTTTACATTGCAATTGAAACACAGTGGAACAACATTTTAATAGAACAATGTGTAAAGTTAATTGATTCAACGCCGCAAAGATGTGCTGCAGTCATTAAAAATAACGGCTACCCCACAAAATATTAACTTTCAAAGAAATTATTGTTACGTGAATATATGGGAGACAATTTCATCTTCCAGCAGAGTAATGATGCCAAATATACCTCTAAAATCGTGAAGCAGTACTTTATAGAAGAAAAAATTACTGTTTTACCATGGCCATCACAATCACTACATCTCAATCCGATTAGAAACTTGAAGAACATTGTTAAAAGGAACGTACACAAATATATAGGGTGGTCCATTTATCTTGAGACAGTCAATTATTACGGAAACTGGAATATGCAGGAATATGAAAAAATGTTTTATATTAAATATTCTTCATATGAAGAGGCACATATAATGGCGCTATGCACATTTTTCCATAATGGCCCTTTAAGGATCAGATGGAGTGCAACTTCATTTTTTCAAATGGAAATCCACATTTTTTATTTTACATTCTTATTTTACAACGAAAAATAATAATATTTTGTATAAAACATTTTTTCCTAACGTGCACGGTTTTAATAAACAAATTGTGGTGAATATCCCAATATTTGTAACGACAAACAATACCGAGTTTGATCTGAAGTTATAAAAATCTAGTAAGCGGTGGCGTAGGTGATAATAAATTATCTGATAAAGTACGTACTTCTTATTGCCGTCTACTAGATGAAGATTCACAATACATGTTGTATGACATTATGCGAGCTTTGCAAAAAAATGTTTTATACGAAATATTATTATTTTTCAATGAATAATAAGAATATAAAATACAAAATATGGATTTCCATTTGAAAACATGATGTTACCCTTCGTCTAACCCTTAAAGGGCCATTATGGAAAAATGTGCATAGCGTCATTAAATGTGCCCCTTCATAGGAAGAATATTTTATATAAAACATTTTTTCATATTCCTGCTGGTTTCCGTAATAATTGACTGTCTCGTGATAAATGGACCACTCTGTACACCTAAAAATTTGAGTGACCTTTTCGCTGCAATTGAAACAGAATGGAACAACATTTCAATGTGGTGGAACAGAGTGGAACAATGTGCAAAGCTAATTGATTCAACGCCACAAAGATGTGCTGCAGTCATTGAAAATAACGGCTACCCCACAAAATATTAACTTTTGAAGAGATTATTGTCACTTACATTGACATAAATACCTTTTTCATAAATTCTTAAATTAATTCCCGCAACAAATACAGCATTGAAAGTTTCATGCGCATTCTGCCAAACACTGTTTACGTTTTGAAAGAGTCTAGGTTGTTCGTAGATAGAGTACGAATACATGTGTAAATGTTAAGAACAATCGAGATTTGTTCAACGTTTAGTATCTCTAATAATCTACTAAAAAGATAGTAGTCTTAAAATATTGTCCGCTACTGTATACGATCCAAGAACCAGCCCGGACCCGGGAATTCTTCTTACATCAAGGCTTAACTGTACGTCACATTCAGTAAAACACTTAAACACCAAAGGTACTCGACAGATTTCCTTTCCAAGGTATTAGACCATTTTCTCCGTAATTTTCTGAATATTCTTTCCGCTCCTCACTTAGTAAAACGACCCGTCTGGCTTCTGAAAAGAGCTCGGCCGTCGGAGCCAATTTGAAAAGGTTCTTAAAGAGTCTCTGACCAATTACCGTACATATCGATGCCGTCCCCAATAATTACCATTTTTCCCGTCTCCATTCCCGGCCGGTCTGTGTCGTGGTCTCTGTGTCTCTAAATTGGAACGACGTGCTCGCTGTCGGCGAGACACGCGCGTGACGCGAATCCCGAGCCGTGGATCTCTTCCAGATAATTGGCTGTTCGGGTCATCTTCTTAACGAACGCTCTCGATCCTCGAATCCTCGTGTCAATTTTTTGCCTCGCGTTGGCTATTGAGCTATCACCGGCCAGGTGTCCGGGTGAATTTCGAGCTCTCGATACCCTGTCTCTCCCGAAGAAGAAGAAGAAGAAGAAGAAGAAGCTTACACACGAACTCTTCCTCGAGAGGAAGGACTACCTTTCTTCCGCGAGACGACGACGCGAAGAGTGGTCAACGTCCGGCCAGCAGCTTGTCTCCCGTTCTAGTACTTGTCGGAGCGGAATCGAGGCAAGGACCGGCGGGAAAAACAGGAGTGGCAAGGAGAAAAACGAGGCGTCGCGTCGCTCTGCGTCGCGCGTCGGCCTGTACGGTATCTTGCCGGGAAGCGAGGATTAAGTTGCCACTGAAAAAGCCTGATGCTGTTGCACCGATGCTCGGGTCTCGATGCCCCACGGCCGCTATCTCGAGATTATTCAAATGGAGACCGCGAAGACGGATGCTCCCCCTGATCGCCTCTTCTTGCTTCGCAGCCTTTTTTCCCCGGTAGATCCTCTTCGATCCGTCGAGGCTAAAGTGTTTACATTGAAACGGAGCAAGTAAGCTTTCCGCAAAGATAATAGTAATTCTTCATCGGAGCCTCCCGTCGTTGCGACACCTTGAACGACTGGAAATTATTACCGTCCCAGGTCTGTTATACGCGGGGTGTTTCATTTCGCTCTGCTATCCGCGATAACTTTGTTGCTTGCGCATGTACAAAGAAACCGTTACTGGAAAAGTCTGTGTGGGCGGAGTATCGTCTCAAGGTGATATTTTACGAGACTCGACGAACAGTCGCGGTTTCTATTTACATTTTGATGGAGCGTTCCCAGACGGATACCGAATGATCTATGACAAAGGTGATTCTAGGTCACTGAAGGGCAGAAGCTGGAAAAATAAACTTATTTATGGACTGTTTTTACGTAACCACGTGTTGTCTTGTTTTAAAGAAGCTGTGTTGATTTAGTGCTCAATCCTGATGCGGAGCCACCGCGAGACGCGGAAGAGGATCGAGGAGGAAGGCCGCAGGAAGGAGAGGACAGGAGACGAGAAAGAGAGCAGAGGGACGCGTTCGCGATGGAATGAGGAAACCCCGTGGAGGAGGAAGCGACGACGAGTCTCGGATGTCACCACCATAGGCCTGGTCCACGTCAGGCGTGTCGCGAACGGGACGACACGCTTCGCGGATGTTGCGTAGTTGCGGCTAGGTCGGGATCGCGCTGCTGCACTTGTTCAACGAGGCCTGCCTGCCTCTCTTTCTCCTGCTCCTCCTTTTCTTCTTCTTCTTCTGCTTCTTCTTCTTCTCCTCGTAGCGGCTTTGCTCTTCTCTTCGTTTCGACCAACCTTAAGATCCTCGGCGGAAGGTGCTTGACCTGTATGAGCATCGGGAATGGCAAGTAGACGGCTCCAACCGGAGAACCTAGAATCAAACCGACCCGGACGAGTATCCAGCTCATCTCCAACCGGGAAGAGAGGATCCGATCGATTCTTCCTCCATTAATCTTCATTGAATTTTACAGGTAGCTACGTCGGTCCCTCGATCGCGTCTGCATATCGAAGATTAATGACTCTTCTCGACGCGTTAGCTGTCGGTATTTGCTCGAGCGGTTTCGCTCGTGTCACTCTTTTTCTTTGTGGTTAGTATCATTTAGAGCTCCTTTGGTTAATAATCTTCAATAATTGGATTAATCGTTCGCGACAAGAGTCAATGGAACACGAAACAAAGCATGAGTTGAAGTAGGGGCCTGTTTTAGAGAGCTCATACGAAATGCCAAACCAGTGTCCATAGCCGAGCGATCAAACGATCCTAGAAATCGGTTTTAAAGATCGTTTTCTTACGGAAGATAAGACCCGTCGCAGTCTCCTCGAGGCTATCTCGTGTAGTTATTCGAATAGGATCAGGGCGAGAACGATAATCGAGGCGATAATTTTATGGAAAGCAAGCCCGATAACTCGCCGCAATAATGCCCTCGGCTTAGCCCCCATCCAGAATGGATTCCATTTACCAGGGCGAACTTGTACCCATTTTGTTCGCAACAAACGAGGGAGCCAAGTGCATCCAGTCTTCTCTCGGGTCGTGGTGCCCTCCGGGACTTATGCTCGACGGGTTTCGCGCTTTCGCTTGCCCTCTGCCTGTTTCGCGGGGAAACAACAACTCCGCGTCCTCCTCGACACGGTTAGACCTTTCGCCTCAGTACCGTTTCTCGCGACACGATCGAATCCGTCAACTTGCACCTCGGACGCACACTCTTCTCTCGTATATCAATGTCGTTCATACACTGCGCAGTTTTCGTAGTATTCGTTTCAATACACACCCCCGCTCAAGAGTACGTGGACGACGCGTTTAATTTTTTATGCGGTCTAGTTTACTCAGCACCAGAGAATAGTATCTGACCAGAGCTTTATTTTTAATTGAATTAATAATCATATACTACTTGTGCAAATCAATTTTTACGTACCGGAACGTGAATTGAGAACAAGAGCGGGTTTTCAAACACTTAAAGCAAAATCGACTCATGGACTAATTAATCCAACGAATCGCATTATTGCAAAATCATACACTATTTATAATCGTATTGATTTTTTCAATAATTCTTTACTAAAATTTAAAATGCAACTACGCAGGATTATATGATAATACCATATCGATTGTACCTAGGGATTGCAATACCGGACCACAAATACAATACCGGTATTCGGTATTTTTTTAAACGTTGTACCGGTATACCGGTATTAATACCGGTATTATGAATTTTCATGAAGGTACAAAAACACAGTTGTTTAATAGAAAAAACATTAACTAATTTATTGACTTCATATTTGTTGAAATGTGATTGTAAAAAACATAATGCATCTATTGAACTGTCGTTAAGCCTCGAACGTATTTTTCAGCACGAATTACCTGCAGTTGAAAATGCTCTTTCCGCATCCACGATGGTTGGTGGTACCGTTAATAACGAGCGATATACTTTCTCTAAATATTTCCCTCGATGTCCTTCATCTTCTAACAACTCGGTCTCTCGTCCGACGGTTTTGGATAAATCTAATTTTTGTATTATTTTTGTATTATCGTTCGTGGCAATTTTTTTATTTATAGCTAATTGTAATTTCTTCTCAAGAGACAATTCTTTTTCGATATTAACATCAACGTCATCTTCAATTCTTCTGGATAGGTTTGCGTTTGGTTTTCATAAATGTTTTTGTGGAAATTGACGACGAACTTAATTAAATTTAACCTTGTTAGCTTCTTTTCTTCCTTTCCGTTTTCTTTTTTAAAGTCGTTATAATTATGTAAATACCTTAAAATATTTTCTGGTTCGCTATGCCTTTCCTGTATACGAATTTTCAATGCACCGTATAATTCCTCGGACAGTGGCGTGTCCTGATCTTCGAGCGATCGCAACATAAAATTTATTGCTGCATTCGCAGTTAATAAGTTGGAATCCTTCCGACATAATGCTTCCACAGCCAGATTTTAATTTCAAAAATCGTTCCATCGTTAATAACAAACTATTCCAGCGTGTTTTTGAATCTAATATTAGCATAAGTTCTTTTTTTATTTCGGTAAGTATATATTTTTGTAAAACGGCATTTTTAGTAGGGGAACGTTTAAATATTTTAACAACTTTCCGGATTTCTTTAATTACAGGAAGCAATCCTTGGTAAGTTAATATTTCGTCCTCGTTACTATTATCTTCGTCATATTCGAACGAGGTACTTTCAACAATTGTATTATTATTTTCTTCGTTGTCGCTCTCTTCGAAATCAGAATCAGAAGTTTCTAAATCCAGAGTATTTTGCTTCTTTTGCTCTTGATTTTTTTGATATAGCACACCGATTACTCCAAGTGAATTCCATGAGCATAGCACAATTGCTGATTTGCATCGATCAACTTCCCAACTTTTTTCATCACCGTTGCTCCATCGGTAGTTACGCAGACAATATCTTCTTGTAGAGATAATCCATGTTCCTTCAATTTGCAGTTGACTACTTCTACACATTTTGTAGCTGGCATACTTCCCGAGACACGTGTGAGTCCTATATTCCAAATTTCTACGCACAGTTTCACTAGGACAAACGGAAGAGCCAATTTGTTCGCAGTCGAGCGACAACTGAACTGTGATCATCGAGATCCGCCTTTATAGGCAGAAAAATGCCTCAAACGTTGTCGTTCATCGCCACAATGTTGCAAAGAATACAGCGGCATCGATACAACGCTGAAAAGAGCGCAGTAGCTTCAGCAGTCACCGCGGCAATGTGCTTTTATCGGCAAGCACAAACACGCATCGTGAGCGGCGAACGTATTTCAAATAAGAGTATATGCCCCAAAAAAATATTTATTATTTACAGCTAATACCGAAAATACCGGTATTTTAACTTAGCAAATACCGGTTTCACGAAATTGCAAAATAGCACGAAATACCGGTATTCGGTATACCGGTATACCGGTATTGCAATCCCTAATTGTACCACTATCAAAATTTTCCTTTCAGTGTATGCCCCTTCTTTGTTATTATACGAGTAGTCTGTATCTTTCTCATATGTAAAAAGGGCTTCAGCCCGTTTATAATAAATAATAAATAATAATAATAATAATAATAATTATGTTTCGTATTTCGTCATTTTCTTTTTTCAACCCTTATTTCGATAACCGAGTATCCACTTTAAATATCTTTGTAAAAACTTCTTTGATGCTTCTGTCGATAAATAGAAAAATTATTTTCATGTTTATGCTATATACACTCTCGCCCAAAATTATGCGGACAATACGTTTAATTTTTTATGCGGTCTAGTTTACACAGTACTAGAGAACATATATTTTAACAATAATTATGTGAGCGTCGTATTTCGAAATTTTCTTTTTTCAACCCTTATTTCGATAACCGGGTACCCACTTTAAATATCTTTGTAAAAACTTCTTTGATGCTTTTGTCGATAAATAGAAAAATTGTTTTCATGTTTATGCTATATACACTCTCGTTCAAAATTATGTGGACAACACGTTTAATTTTTTATGCGGTCTAGTTTACACAGTACTAGAGAACATATATTTTAATAATAATTATGTGAGCGTCGTATTTCGAAATTTTCTTTTTTCAACCCTTATTTCGATAACCGAGTATCCACTTTAAATATCTTTGTACAAACTTCTTTGATGCTTTTGTCGATAAATAGAAAAATTATTTTTATGTTTATGCTATATACACTTTCGCTCAAAATTATGCGGACAATACGTTTAATTTTTTATGCGGTCTAGTTTACACAGTACTAGAGAACATATATTTTAACAATAATTATGTGAGCGTCGTATTTCGAAATTTTCTTTTTTCAACCCTTATTTCGATAACCGGGTACCCACTTTAAATATCTTTGTAAAAACTTCTTTGATGCTTCTGTCGATAAATAGAAAAATTATTTTCATGTCTATGATATATACACTCCAGCTCAAAATTATGTGGACGACACGTTTACTTTTTAATGCGGTCTAGTTTATACAGTTGATAATAAATTCATTAGATAGCTCACCAATAATTGTTATTATTGTCGCGAGAAGACAGCAAACCACGCTAATGGATCATCGTAGATTGAAACAGTGTTAGCCCTGCCGAAGAAACTTTAATTCATTCAAGAGATTGGAATAATTAAATTGTACAATTTGGTACTATTAAAATAAATTATACTTGCAACAAAGTGTCCACATATTTTTGAGCGGGAGTGTGCATGTAGCAGCGACACACACATTTGTTGAAAAGGGAGTAGACTCGATGGGTTGTGTGGTACACCACACACCGCTGGACGCATGTACGTACACGAGAATTGCAAGGGTCCGGGATATGGAAAATAGCGTCTCGCTAATGCTTTTTGGGGACTTCTCCACAGTCGCAATCGCTAGATAAAAGATGCATCTAGCGCGCTTACTATCCCGGAAAGCCTAATTTTGCGTTTCTTAGGCGATATTCGCATTATTCGACAGAATTTAGCGGAGCCGCGAGAAGAAATGCTGGAACAAATGAAAATGCAGCAGTGTCGCGGCAGCATTTCTTCTCGCGGCTCCGCTAAATTCTGTCGAATAATACGAATATCGCCTAAAAAACGCAAAATTATGCTTTACGGGATAGTAAGCGCGCTAGTATGCATCTTTTATCTAGCGATTGCGACTTTGGAGAGGTCCCCAATATGCATTAGCGAGAAGCTATTCTGGAAATCCCGGACCCTCGCAATTTTCGTGTACGCACATGCGTCTAGCGGTGTGTGGTGTACCACACAACTCATCGATTCGTCAAGGCCAAATTCATTCCTACTTCGGTAATTTTGTGAAAATATTTCTACTCGATTGTAGAACATTCAAACTATACTTTCCCAACTGTTTTTTCTTTTGAGATTGATAAAATTGACGAAATTTATAATGGCTCTTTTCACGCTTCGAGGTATACTACGTTATCCCTTTAATCATTTTAATAAGTCAGAAATAGTTGATCCGCATTTCTTAATTGTCGGAATATGTTCACTGTCTCAAATTTGACCGAGCTACTCATTTTTGTCGTTTAGTCATTTGATGCTTGAAGCGAGGCGTAGACGGCCAGCTTTTTCAATTAATTTGCACCGAACATCTTTAACAAATTTGGATTGAAACTGGACAAATTTCTCGGTCTTGAGTGCCATTTTCGTTCCAGGATCGCGAAGGGTGTCAATGATGATCTCGAAGGATTCAGTGCACTATTTCTACCGGCGCGGTGGTTAGGAGCATGGCGGCGGCGCAAGATATGTTAGCCTAAGCGCCGGGGCCGGGCTCCGGTTCCAAGGGGAACGCAAGAAGGTAGCTTTACACGACTTCCTGTACCGACTCGGAGCCACCCGAGACGTTTTTCAGGGTTCGCGCGTTGTTTGCGCATACGTGCTCGATCCGCGGCGTTTCTTCTTCTGGTTCTTGTTGTCCGTCTGCCACGGGGGGGGGCTGCGGATCGTAACCGTTTCGCCGGTTTCTCTGGCTCTGGTGTTTCCTGTTCCCGTGGAGCGGTTCCTGACATTCTAGCTTCGCGGGTTTGCCGAGGCGGCCCGCTTATCGTTCGCTTGGCTCTCGCGATCCAGAGACAGAGCGTGCGCGCGAGAAAGAGAGAGAGAGACGTGTTCGGAAAAACGAGAAGATAAAGAGAAAGAAGTGAGCCGGTTCCACTCTATCTTCGGGTTCCCGCGAACTAATAATAAAACGGCCGCGATCCTCTTACATATTACAGAACGAGCCACGGTTCACGCACGAACGGGCACCGTAAGAAGCGGCGAAGAGAGGATGCGAAGCGGGATGGAATCCGGTCGAGCCTGTGTCACGCTCGACACGCTGCATCGGACCCGCTCCTACCCGCTCCTACTCGCTCCAATCCGCTCCGATACGCTCTGCTCTGCTCTGCTCTCTACTTTGCTCTCAGCTTTGCTCCGCTCTGCTCTACTCACTGCGCATTCATCGACGCCCGATTTTTCCGCCTCCATTCTCGTCCAGGACGCGACACGTCTCTCTACCTGGTTAGCATGGTAGAGCTGCTTCGATAATTATGGACGCGGAAGGACGTCGAACGAGATTTGTCGATTTGTCGACCGAACCAGCCTGTTCGCCCTCCTGATAACTTGTACAACCGTGATAACACCCTCCTCGATAATAACCGGATCGAGACTCTGACCTCACATCTTTAAACTCGTTCCACCGATACCGTGATCGAGCCAACGATGCGAACGTTTTGAGAACACCGCCTCCATTAACTATTTGCGATTTAGTTGATACTATGTTTACCTGTAAAATTGACTTTCTCTTGTTGCTGGTGTTAAGGGGCAGTGGTTTGGATATGAATTACTGTTCCGTCCGAGCAAGTCTTTGTTAGACGTTTTTGAGATAAGCGAGTTTGGAGATCGGTTTTTTATTGGTCTCGGCGAGCTGTCATTAATGTAGAAATTTACGATTGCACACATAGTTGATTATCGTTGAATGCTTTCGAAAATATGTCATTGGAAGTCGAGTGCGTGCGCCATTGAATCGAAGTCGGCCGACGTTTTTGATCATCATCTGCTGATCTCTCTTCGTGGAAATACTGATAAATAGACTGGGGATCTTTATGCAAAATAAAAAATGTTCGCAATAATTGTAGGGTCCAGTAGCCAAATAAAAATTGTTGAACGTTTTGAGAACACCGCCTTCATGAACTATTCGCGATTTAGTTACCTGTAAAATTAATTTTCTCTTGTTGCTGGTGTTAAGAGGCAGTGGTTTAGATATGAATTACTATTCCGTCCGAGCAAGTCGTTGTTAGACGTTTTTGAGATAAGCGAGTTTGGAGATCGGTTTTTTGTTGGTCTCGGCGATCTGTCATTAATGTAGCAATTTACGATTGTACACATAGTTGATTATCGTTAAATGCTTTCGAAAATATTTCATTGAAAGTCGAGTGTGTGCGCCATTGAATCGAAGTCGGCCGACGTGTTTGACCTTCATCTGCTGATCTCGGTTCGTGGAAATACTGATAAATAGACTGCGGATCTTTATGCAAAATAAAAACTGTTCGCAATAATTGTAGGGTGCAGTGGCCAAATAAAAATTGTTGAACGTTTTGAGAACACCGCCTCCATGAACTATTCGCGATTTAGTTGATACTATGTTTACCTGTAAAATTGACTTCTCTTGTTGCTGGTTTTATGGGGCAGTAGTTTAGGTAGGAATTATTGTTCCGTCCGAACAAGTCGTTGTTGGACGTTTTTGAGATAGCGAGTTTGGAGATCGGTTTTTTGTTGGTCTCGGCGAGCTGTCATTAATGTTGCAATTTACGGTTGCTCACATAGGTGATTATCGTTGAATGCTTTCGAAAATATGTCATTGGAAGTCGAGTGCGTGCGCCATTGAATCGAAGTCGGCCGACGTGTTTGATCATCATCTGCTGATCTCGCTTCGTGGAAATACTGATAAATAGACTGCGGATCTCTATGCAAAATAAAAAATATAGTAGACAAATAAAAATTGCATTCTTTCACATCTTTAAACTCGTTCCACGGATACCGTGATCGAGTCCTCTGCAACGATGCGAACGTTTTGAGAACACGGCCTCCATGAACTATTCGCGATTTAGTTGATACTATGTTTACCTGTAAAATTGACTATTTCTTGTTGCTGGTTTTATGGGGCAGTGGTTTAGATAGGAATTACTGTTACGTCCGAGCAAGTTGTTGGACATTTTTGAGATAAGCGAGTTTGGCGATCGGTTTTTGTTGGTCTCGGCGAGCTGTCATTAATGTAGCAATTTACGATTGCACACATAGTTGATTATCGTTGAATGCTTTCGAAAATATGTCATTGGAAGTCGAGTGCGTGCGCCATTGAATCGAAGTCGGCCGACGTGTTTGATCATCATCTGCTGATCTCGCTTCGTGGAAATACTGATAAATAGACTGGGGATATTTATCCAAAATAAAAAATATTCGCATTAATTGTAGGATGCAGTAGCCAAATAAAAATTGCATTCTTTCACATCTTTAAACTCGTTCCACCGATACCGTGATCGAGCCAACGATGCGAACGTTTTGAGAACACGGCCTCCATGAACTATTCGCAATTTAGTTGATACTATGTTTACCTGTAAAATTGACTTCTCTTGTTGCTGGTTTTATGGTGCAGTGGTTTAGATAGGAATTACTGTTACGTCCGAGCAAGTCGTTGTTGGACGTTTTTGAGATAAGCGAGTTTGGCGATCGGTTTTTGTTGGTCTCGGCGAGCTGTCATTAATGTAGCAATTTACGGCTGCACACATAGTTGATTATCGTTGAATGCTTTCGAAAATATTTCATTGGAAATCGAGTGCGCCCGCTATTGAATCGAAGTCGGCCGACGTGTTTGATCATCATCTGCTGATCTCGCTTCGTGGAAATAGACTGCGGATATCTATGCAAAATAAAAAATATTCGCATTAATTGTAGGATCCAGTAGCCAAATAAAAATTGCATTCTTTCACATCTTTAAACTCGTTCCACGGATACCGTGATCGAGTCCTCTGCAACGATGCGAACGTTTTAAGAACACCGCCTCCATTAACTATTTTCAATTTAGTTGATACTATGTTTACCTGCAAAATTGACTTTTTCTTGTTACTGGTTTTATGGGGCAGTGGTTTAGATAGGAATTACTGTTACGACCGAGCAAGTCGTTGTTGGACGTTTTTGAGATAAGCGAGTTTGGTGATCTGTTTTTGTTGGTCCTGACGAGCTGTATTTAATGTAGCAAATTACGGTTCCTCGCAGAGGTGATTACCGTTGAATGCTTTCGAATATATGTCATTTTAAGTCGAGTGCGTCCGCCATTGAATCGAAGTCGGCCAACGTGTCTGATCATCATCTGCTGATCTCGCTTCGTTGAAATACCGACAAATAGACCGCGGATCTTTTATGCAAAATAAAAAATGTTCGCACCGATCGTAGGATGCAGGATCCAAATAAAAATTGCGTTCTTCTTTTATCTTATTAACCTGAAACTAATACATTGATGTCGTCGAACATTTTCAACGTGTCCACTGCTTTGAATTGCGCGTGTTCATTTTTGTCGTAAATTCGTAATATCCGCAGTCTACTGATAAGAAGTCGTTGATCTAAACTGTAGAGCGCAAAAGAAGAACGGACGAACCGATCGTTCGAGAATATTGCAAGCAACGATTTGCGGGGAAGGCGTACAACGGAAAATGATTACTTTGTATTTTCCATCGACTTCTTTCCCCCCGAAGAATCCAACAGCGTGCAAAAGAAAATTCGTGGTCGAGTATTTGGAGCGCTGGACCGTAACGCGGCGCGCGAGGAACGTAAAATTGTGCAGGGAGACAGAGGAAAGCAACGTTGAGCAGAGGAGAGAAGAGCGAGGGAGAGTGGAGCGGGAGAGAGGAGGTCGCGTTTTCAGCGACACGCGCGGTTGCTCTCGTTGTTTTCGACGTGGAAGGCTGGGGGACCAGTTTGTTACGAGCGTCGCATGCTTCCAAGGTCCTCGCGCCTCTCGGACGACCTTGGACGCGACCTTGGACGACCTTGAACGGAGACTGACAGAGCGGGACACGCGAGACGCCGCGCCGATCTGCCTCTCGATCCCCGTTCGGCGTGCAATATCCCGTAATCCTTTCGCGAAAACCTACGTAACTCCTCGAACCACAATTTATACGAAGAGGATGTCAATTTTCACATTTCCATTTTCATGCAATCTTTATATTGGGTTGTTCGGAAAGCAATTTCGTTTTTTCCCGACAGAGGATTTAATACATATGTCTCTATATCTCGATCGTAATAATGTTAACAATAAATGTTGATGTTCTCGGCGCTACGGTTTCGATCAATTTCTACTGAGGAGAAGATTTAGATTTTGAGAGAATTTAATTGTATTTTTTTGCACCCGACTTCACACTTAAGCCGCACAATCATTATATGTTTTGAGAGCTGATGTAGCAAGGCTTGTGCGTGAAAAAGTCCAATTGATTCTGCGCAGTAGGTTTTGGATGGTGCCCTTTTAAAGATGGAGAGCAATAAGCAGTATTTTCGTCATATTTTACGTTTTTACTATAGAAAAGGTATAAATACTAGCCAAGCCAGAAAAAAATTAACCGATGTGTATGGAGAAGATGTGTTGACGGTACGCCAGTGCCAGAACTGGTTTGCAATTTTTTATTTTTCTTTTTTTTTTTATTCGGAAGTCTACTGTCATCAGCCGGACAAACTGAATGATGCGCTTCAACAGAAAAGGCCAGAATTAATCAACAGAAAAGGTGTAGCGTTCCACCAAGATAATGCGAGACCTCATACAAGTTTGGTCACTCGACAAAAGCTTTTACAGCTTGAATGGGATACAATGCCACACCCACCATATTCTCCAGATCTGGCACCTTCGGATTATTATTTGTTCCGGTCACTGCAAAATTTTTTAGACGGTAAAACCTTCGCTTCAAACGAGGAGGTCAAAAACCACCTGGATCAGTTTTTTGCCAGTAAAGACCAAAAAATTTATGAGCGTGAAATCATGCTACTACCAGAAAGATGGCGAAAGGTATTGGACCAGAATGACCAATATATAATTTAATAAAATATTTGTTCGTTATACGAAAATTGTCTTTCATTTTCACAGAAAAAAACGAAATTACTTTCCGAACAATCCAATATTTTCATTTTCGTACAACTTCAGCTTGCAAACTGAACCGACTGATAGAAAATTCAATTTTAAAGGGTATCCCAAAATTCACGCAAAAAGTAATTTTGATAGAAAACACAGGTTTTTAATGAAAAATTGTGCATTTTTCATTGATTCATAAAGTATACAGTACAGAGTTGTGTATGGAATAGCATATCGGGTGAATGGCCTCCACGGCTTTGCTAGCACATACGCAATCTTTTGTCGAAATTTTCACTGACCGTTTTGCATAAATGTGGCCGAATATCGTTGATACAGCGCTGAATTTCCTCCTTCAAGGCGTGGGTGATCGTGGGCTTGTTGACATAAACCTTATATTTCAAAAAACCACAAAGAAAAAAGTCCAACGGCGATAAATCGCATGATCTGTGAGGCCAATTCTGATCACCAGAACGGGAAATTACACGACCAGGAAATGACTCGTGCAGTAATTGAATTGTTTCTCGGGCTGTATGGCATGTGTCACCGTCTTCTTGAAGCAACATGTCGTCCACATCCATATCTTGCAATTTAGGCACAAAAACTGGATTATCATGTCGCGATAGCGAGCACTGTTATTGCCTTATGAGCCGACCATACTTAGTACGAAACTTGCGAACTGTAGCTGCCAGACCTTCATTATTTTTAAAACATTGCTCAACAATGAAAACGCGTTGTTCTGTCGTGTAGCACTTCATTTTTAATAACTCTGAACTGTCAGCTGACATGCTGTTGTTTTTTTCCGTTGGCAATACTTTACCGCACAAATGGCGCGAAATTAAAATCTGGCGTGAATTTTGGGACACCCTTTATTATACGTGGAATATTTTGTAACTTTCGGCCAAAATTGTTGATTTTGCATAATTTGAGTTAGGAAACTCTAAAAGTGCAACTTTCACGATGCGATTTTGTGTTGACACTTTTATTGAGATTTTCCAGAAAACAGTGACGGCGATTAGCTTCTTCCACAACTAATAGACGGCGCAGGATTCGCGGTAGCAACTCGAGGAGTTCCGTTCCAGAATCGTTCCGTTAGTACCGATCATGCTCGCGCGAGTCAGCTCGTGTACACCTCTTAGGAACGTGCTCGCCATTCCGCGATCGATTCCGCGGTATATGATAGATTGCCGAGAGGCCGATTCCTTGGAAAAAAGACGTTCCTCCGGTAATCGCTCCTCTCGCGTTATTACACGTTTCCCGTGTCACATAAATCTCCATGCTCGCGTATAAATAACCGATCCGCCGCGACGTTGCTTCGCGATTATTCCGCACGCTTCGTCCTCTTCCGTTCGCGTTATTATTCCGTCGCTTCGCTCGGGTCCGCAGAGAAACGAAGTTGCAAGAGTAAAATCAATCATCGAGATAAAATATACCGTCGACTCGAATAAATTCTATTTGTGCGTTTAAAAATGTTCAATATTAATCAAATGTGCGCTATAATTCATTAAAAAATTATTTCCATTTACTGATAATTATCGTAATTAATATATACAGTGCTGTTCACTTGATTTGTCCCGGGTGAAAATTGTATATGAGTTTATATCGAAGAAAGGAATTGTGGGCAAAATTCTTGCTTGTTGGTTAAGCTTTTTGCCGGAGGAGATTTTCAGTAATAGACATTCTTCTTCTTCTGTATTTAATCTTTAGACTGGGCATTTGTTTACAAAATAAAAATTGTAATTGTTTATGAAAAGTCGGTTGGAATACAAGCAATCAACTATTATAGTTTGATTCCAAGATACTTGTAACTAGATCGCGGATTTTACGTGTTTGTGACAAAAATGAGTAGATAGAATTCAAAACGGTAGACAAATCGAGTTTATATTGACGAACAACAATATTTTTAACGTGTACAAATAATTCAGAAGTACATTTTTATCAGAATCTGTTCAGAATTTCATTTCGCATAAATCTGTCCATTCTAGTAATAAACAAGCTTTCGATGGAATATAGCTTTCGATCGCTGAAAACAATCCTCGTAGAGTACCTCGTCTAATTCTTCTTTCAACCCCTTGCCCTACGATTTATTTTACAGTTTCAGTGAGAACTTTCTTTGTAGATAGTAATTTTTCTAAAAAATAATAATATTGATATAAATCGTATGCCTGTATGTTCTCCAATAACTGTACAATAACAAAACCAAAATAGAATTTGATTTTGGTTTAATGGAAACTGTTAACGTACATTTTTATCAGAATCTGTTCAGAATTTCATTTCGCACAAATATGTCCAGTCTAGTAATAAACAAGCTTTCGATGGAATATAGCTTTCGATCGCTAAAAACAATCCTCGTAGAGTACCTCGTCTAATTCTTCTTTTAACCCCTTTTCCTACGATTTATTTTACTTATGTTGTTATAAATCGTACGCCTATATGTTCTCCAATAACTGTATATTAACAAAACCAAAATGGAATTTGATTTTGGTATAAAGGAAATTATTAACGTACGTTTTATCAGAATCTGTTCAGAATTTAAGTTCGCATAAATATGTAGTCTAGTAATAAACTAGGTTTCGATGCAATATAGCCTTCGGTCAGTAAAAACAATACTCGTAAAGTACCTCGTCTAATTTTTCTGTTAACCCCTTGCCCTACGATTTATTTGACAGTTTCAGTGAAAACTTTTTTTGAAGATCGTATTTCCTAAAACAGGATAATATTATACGTTCTTCATTAGTTGCATATTAACGAAACCAGAATAGAATTTTATATCGTTTTAATGGAAATTATTAACATGCACTTTTATCAGAATTTGTTCAGTATCGTCATCACGAGTCAGACACGATGTTGTAAGGCAAGGATTTAAAAGTATCCGGGTTTCAGACGGAAAAGTCCAGGGTTTGTATTCCGTTTGTCCTGGATTCGCGATCTTATAGATGGTAACTCTACTTTGAAGCAAGGCCCACTATGTTAACGGGGAAAAATTCTGAAAAATCACTTTCTTTTCATATTGTTAAGAAACGGTTCGTTACCGGTGTACGTCGCTTGTTTTTCCCTGTTTTTTTTTTCATGCAGCACCAGGGTGGCGCGTCGCACAGTACACGGAAACGCTTTCAGATTTCGCGAGTCCCTTGTAATTCAGCTTAGAAATTTCCTGGATCCCAGAATACCGTGCGGCAAAGCTCGGTGCCCGCTACTCGGCCAGGCATTCCGGCTGTTCCTTCCTGAATTCCTGAATCGAAATTCCTCGTGAAAAGTCGCGGCGAGCCGCATTCTCGGCAGGTGGAGCAGGTGAAACAGGAGACCGTGTCGAGGCATTCATATTTCGTGCCCATTCCGCGGAATATTTCTCGGCGAACGCCACGGATCGTGATCGCTTAGATATGTACGATGTGATTCTACTGCTTGGTAATCTCCAGCACAGTGTCTGACCATCCCACCAATATTTTACAGACGTTTCATCTTCAATATATTTGATCGCCAACCCTTGACCGTCGTTGATCCATTTCGATCTATGCTCGCGAATGTTTCATTTTGCACTTAAAGTTATGTTAACTCTGAATTCAGGACGTTTCTTTTAGCCTGGATCTTTTTAGTAATTTATTGAATACGAACGAATTGTATAATGGTATATGGAAATTTATAGCGGCATCTCTCGATGGTAATTCGATTGCAAGGGTTAACAAAGGACTTGGACATCGGAGGTTCGGATAGCCGATAGGGATGAAATTAGAACTGTAATTCGTTAAAAAATGATGCCTTTCTCGATGGGTTTCAGACGGAAATGTCGAGGGTTATTTCGTTATAGATGGCAACCCTAGTTGAGCATGAACTTCTTCAAGTCACAGGCAAATAAACTCCAGTTCCACTCATCGATTGCTTGCATTAGACCCGACAAGAAAAGCGACGTTGATGCGAAAGAGGTAGGTCATTCAAATGATTTTTAAACAGAATGTGTATTTTCGGAATTCACAGGACGCCGCCACGGTTGTCAGTGGACGATCAAAAGCTGCGGCTCTCGAGGGCCAACGTTCGAGTTGTACGGAGCCTCTCGAATCGCCTCCGCAAGGTCTACAACAGTTTCCAAGAAAGGTTTTTCCGTTTTAGTAATGGAGGGCGACGTAGTATCGAAGGAGAGACTGTTGCAGCCACGGAGGAAGTCGCTCGTCAATTACCCATTCATGCGGTCTCGCTCGTTGAGAACCTCGCGAGGCGAATTCCTCGATTTGCATAAAAGTCTGCGAGAGGGAGAGAGAAAGAGAGACGGGGAAGACGGTTCTCTCGCGCTCAACAATGAATCCTCGCGACCCCTCGCGTTTACTTGGCTCCGTCCCCCCGACGAGCACATGTCCCGTTTACAATAACAACAATACTAATGGCGTTGCTCGTCCCTCGACACGGACGATTATCCTGTCCCCCGACAACCTGCGGCAGCGAACTTTTATTCCTCGCTCGCGAAGAACGGGCCGAGGGCAAAACGGTACACGGTCGTGCTCCAGTGTCACGCGGGTGTTCACTCGCTCAAAAAGTCGTTTCGCCATCCGGTTCACTCGCGCGATCTCCTTCCTTGCTCGTTGCGTCGCGTTACGTGCTGCACCATTCTTTTTCCTTTCTGCCTTTGTGCCTCTCTGCTTTCCTTTCTCTCTCCCAAGACGAGTCTTTGCCGGGATTACTGTGCTTCTTATGGCGACGGGCCGATACAGGGCTCCGACGATTCTCGTTTTCGACGCGCAGCGAGTGAAATTCGTATGTACAAAGGGCCACGAGGTTGTGCAACGCGTTACGTCGATACGCATCGCAGATAGGACCCACGCCAGAGCAGCTGTACCTTTCACAATTGTTAACACGTTACAGACCGGTGATTATTGCATAATTTTGAAAAATCTATGGTGTACGGCTAAATATTTTTTAATAAAACCTTCAATAGCAAAAGTAATTTTCATTGCGAACTAACAAGTCACCTTTAATAACATCATCTAATAGTTTCATTCGAGATTGCATATGTAAAAGAACATTTCTATGCCTTCTTTTGGTACAGCAAATATATTTTGTAGCGAAACAATTACAGGAATTATTCGAATTTATCTTTTTCGGATAAAGTAACAGTTGTTACGACACATGTATTAGCTTCTAAGTAGACTGCGGATCTTGATGCAAAATAAAAATATCTTGCGTTGATTGTGGGATCCAGGAGTAAAATAAAAATTGATTTCATCCCTTAATGATATTGTCACGTTAAAAATAATATTACAACATTCTTGAATTTTTCGAATCTATTACCGTTTTATATTTCACTAATTTCTTCATAAATGCCGGAAAAAGCCGCAGTCTACTTCTAAGCAACAAATTGCCGAAGATCACTGATTGAGTGGTCGTCGAAGAATGCTTTTCATCGAAGAATCTTTGATAATTTTTATTATTCCCTAATGAGAAGATATTAGAAGAAAGAATTCAGATAGGATACCATTTGTTGCGATAAATGTACTAGCTTCTAATCAACAAATTCCCAAAGTACCTCCGGTGGAACGATCATATCTTCGACAATGATGAATATTTTCTGACAAAAAATCACAACAATTGCTCGAAGCCCTCGTGTTTCCACCACACAGAGATTCCTCGCAGCCTCCACACAGGTTCCTATGAAAACAACTCGCGCAGATCACCGATCGCCCGATCGCCACCTAAATTGTTACCCGGAAACGAAGTCCGCGGAAATCCCGGGTCGTTGGAGGCGTTTAATTT
Source organism: Lasioglossum figueresi (assembly GCA_028455805.1). NCBI lineage: Eukaryota > Metazoa > Arthropoda > Insecta > Hymenoptera > Halictidae > Lasioglossum > Lasioglossum figueresi. The sequence goes on from CM052200.1 coordinate 29,351,933, forward strand.
CCGTGTTTCAAGGTGAGACTAATTAACGGATCGTCTTCGTGCTCGGTGGAGAGTAACGGAACCCTTTCGCGAGGAGAACAGGTCCTGCATCCAGCTCACGTTCGATACTTTTGTTTCATTTTCCGGCCTAGGACAGCGGACGAGTTAAATTGGCATGAAGCGCGACCGGTGTCCACCTCTCCCTCCGTCTCTCTCCCTTACTCTGTATCTATCTATCTCGTTCCCTCTTTATCCTTGTCTCTGTCACCTGGTTTCCGTGCGAGAGAACGTCCCGGCAGAACCGCGTCTTCCGTATTGCGCTTTAATTACGCCGTCGGTCCCGTTTTTTGCAGTACTTTTATTAATTGAGGGAACAAGGCCCGGCGGAACCGTTCGAGGGGCGAGCTGCACACGCTTCTCGCGGACAATGCGCGCGGATCGGAGCCACGCGCGTCCTCCCGCAAATCGCGATTACGGTACATTGTTCGTCCCCGTACGTGGGTGCGTTCGCCAGCTCGCTTTTGCTCGCTTTTGCACGCTTTTGCTCGCGTATGCTCGCTCGCGCGCGCCGTTGATTACCGCGTCACGCTCCGGGAACTTCCGCGTTTCTTAAACGGTCGGTGGTCGAGCCGAATTTCGTGAAAATCGACGTCCACTCATTCGGGAATCGACAACTTCCGCCCAAGACCGGTTACTTTAACGTTAAACTTGCCAACGAGATGGTCAAATGATCGGTTTCACGTTTCTTATCCCACAGTCATCGAAGACATTAAACTGATTCCGTTTGGAAATTATTAAACCGTTCCTTCATTCCAGCTCCTTCGATGTTATCTAACCCCTATGCGATCCTTTATTTTTTACTCAATTATTAACATACAGATATGTATAACGTCCACAATCTCGCAGTTTACTTAACCGTTTGAGTCCCAAGCGGTATTGAGAAAACACTGTCGAAAAATCCCGAACAGCCGCGACCGCGCTTTCTCTGAATGAGTACGAAAGAACCCAATCAGCGAGATAGCGGTTCTGTTTTTTATTGTACTATTATTGTAGTATCGTACCTATTGTAAAATGTATTATTTACATTTAAAAAAGGAGCTTTGTGATTTACGTGCGTCAGTAAATCTGAGCGCGCTGCTTCGACAGTCGGCGACTGCACCGTCAGTTATCCAACAGCGCTCGAAATATACTGGGATTTTTCGACAAAAAATCTGAAGAACGCGATCACGCTGCTTGGAACTCGAACGGTTAAAGACAGTCGCATTAATTTTATACACCTTTTTGTTTAAAGACATAGTACGTCGTGTAATTCTCAGACAATTCGTGACTTTCTTCTACTAAAAGCTGTATATTAATATTACACGAAAGAGATACGCTGAATTTAATAAAACACTGTAATAATAAAGGCAATCGATAGATTAAAAGAATTTAAGACCATCAAGGTTTGATTCTAAGCCAATCAAAATTTTATTCACGGATTTTCGTTTCTCTTACTTACATCGTGAAGTTCCTGTTTTTTCTACAGGGTGTCTCAAAATTTCTTCAACATCCGGAAATGGGAGGTTCCTGAGATCATTTGAAACGGCATTTTCCTTTGCAAAAATATCGTCCACGGCTTTGTTCAGGAGTTATTAACGAAAAACACGGACCAATCGGAACGCGGTTACAGCGGATTGATTCTGGCTCGACCAACGGCGACGCCACGCTAAACAAAGCCGCTGACGCCATTTCTGCAAAGGAAAATGCCGCTTCAAATGACCTCAGTCACCTCCCATTTTCGGATGTTGAAGGAATTTTGAGGCACCCGGTATAAAAATCGGGCACGAACCTATTATGGAATCATCTATTATTTTAACTCAAAAATTAAACATTTCTTCCTAGCTAGAATAAATCCATTGTATATAATTTTTTTCATTTTATGAATACGAAATTGATAATTGTATCACTCATATCAATGAGTCAATATTTAAATTGTAGTAATTGATTGGATGCCAACATACGAGGTGTGAAAATTAAATAACGAGACTGGGACCGAGTCGGACTCCGTCCGCTGTAGCCGCGCTCTGATTGGTTCGTGTTTTCCGTTAATAATTCCTTAAAGGGGAAGGGTAGTCACGTGACAAAACTAGAAAGGAACTAGAATCTAACTTGATTTTGGGTCGAAACATGGGATTGCGGGAATAGATTTTTTGTCCTTATTTGAGCGAATTTTGGGCTGGGTGAGGGCTCATTCTAAATAGGAAGGTTAAATGCTTCGCGCTGGACCGATTATTTAACGAGATTATGTTTATATCTAATAATATAAATGTCCAAAGTAGAGTAAAAATCGAGAAAAATACTCGCAGATTCCAATGTATTTTGCTCTCTCTGAAAGATTTTTTTTACTGACATGATGCGATTCAGCGCGGTGCATTTAACCTTCCTCTATCAAATAAACCTTTGTGCAGCTCAAAATATGCTCGTATAAGAATAAAAATCTATTCCCGTGATTGCATTCGCATAGCAGAGATTTCCCCATATTACGTTCATGAAGACAGAGGTCCTCTCTGATGCAGAGCAAGTCTAGAGCCAATTTTAGTTCAGCTAGTTAGACGAAATGGCGTCTAGTCAGGACCGTCAACGTGGAATCATAGCAACAAACATATGAATGGCTTGAATCCAGTCGAATCCATTAATGGCAATAAAGATATTAATAAACAAAAGAAAAAAACGTGGAATCGTAGCAAAACTGAAGCGTTAGGCTGATACATATGTATATTTCTCAGTGTTAACAAAACAAAAAACATTTTTCTGCACAGAGGTAGGTAACACTGATAAATACTCTAAAATTCTGTAAGACACTCGCGCGTGACTGCACACAGTCACCACAGTACACTCACGCACAGCTAGCTAACATACGTACGCGAGGATTGCAAGAGTCCGGGATTCCACTCCTGATTTCTCAATAATCAAAACTTTTAAAGCAAATAGCCGCCTAGATTGATCTTCTATCTAGCGATTTCGACAACTAAGAAACCCCGTCTTTGCATTATTAAGAAATCAGGAGTGGAATCCCGGACCGTTGCAATCCTCGCGTACGTGTACGTGGTTTAGCGGTGTGCGAGTGTACTGTGGTGACTGTGCGCAGTCACGCGCGAGTGTCGACTGTCTAGGAGACGCCAGTCCTTAACAAAGCCGTGGACGTCATTTTTACAAAGGAAAATTTCGCTTCAAATGATCTCAGTAACCTCCGATTTCCTGATGTTGAAGGAATTTTGAGACACCCTGCAGATCGAATCATTTACAGTACGAGCTATTTGAACAGAAGATCAGGATATACTTCGACCAGCATATCTGAAGAGTAAGGTAAGCACATTTTCGGACCCACAGCTACAAATTCAGTGCGACCACGTGGAAAGTATAATCGACATTTTTATTGATAACAATTAAATCCGTAACTAGTGATTTCCGGATGTTGAAGAAATTTTGAGACACCCTGCAGATCGAATCATTTACAGTACGAGCCATTTGGACAGAAGATCAGGATATACTTCGACCACCATATCTGAAGGGTAAGGTAAGCACATTTTCGAAGCCCCAGCTACAAATTCAGTGCGACCACGTGGAAAGTATAATCGACATTTCAGTAATATCAATTAAATCCATAACTAGTGATTTCCGGATGTTGAAGGAATTTTGAGACACCCTGCGGATGGAATCGTTTACTATACGAGTTATTTGAACAGAAGATCAGGATATACTTCGACCATCATATCTGAAGAGTAAGGTAAGTACATTTTCGGACCCACAGCTAGAAATTCAGTGCGACCACGTGGAAAGTATAATCAACATTTCATTAATATCAATTAAAACCGTAACTAGCGAAACTTGGTTATTGTAGAAGGATATCGGGATTGGTAAAATGGAACAGGATTGTTGAATTCAACTCGGTAAATACGTAGTTGCATCGCTTGGTCTCGGCAAAGGGTTTAACAGGCTCTAGATCGCGTGGCGCGAGGGCCTCCGCTAACGAACTTCGAGTTATTAGATGCTAATTGGTCTGACCGTGGTGCGTAGCTATGAGAACATTCTCTTCGCCCATTGTCGGGCACGCTAGTCCCAGGGTAAAAGTATTGACTACACTTTGTACCCCGCTGCGTTCCATCGTCAATCTACGAGGATGATGGAGCACTCAACTGTTCCCATAGATCGCTACCGATCTTCAACAGAAGCGCCGCGCCGATACAATTCGGATTGATTGAAATTTCAACAGCTCGTAACGGGTTTCGATTCTAAACCAGAGAGAAACCATACTTTCCCGGTAGAAAGAGAGAGGAACAGAGGAACACAGAGGAGATTCATCCAGAAATTTGCAAGTTTCGCACGCCGAGCATACCTCTATGCCCGGTAAATCGCTCGATTGTTCCGTAATCGCTGCGATCTGAATAAATCGGTCGCACGACCCCGCTCAAGGATGATCAACGACCGCCAACGAGCAAGATCAGACCTATCTTTAATGGAGAACCGATCCCGCACGGTCGTGCAAGCTGCATCTTTTGACGCGCGTTCGTGTAAACGACCTTGAAGGCCCCGTCGGTCGCGGGAATTCGCGCGACCGGAAGCGCATTCTTGCAGGAGCCTCGGAACTTTGCTGCGAGCCACGTCGAAGAAATTAGTATTTTGCTGGTGGTGATGTATACGGCTTCACATGCGAAAACAGCAGGTGTTCAAGTAATTGATTTAGGTTTAGGTCGGTACGTTTATGATCTTTGTGTGACCGGAGTCTATAAAATACGCGCTGTCCTTTCTCCTTCGATCGAGAAAGTTTCTACCACATTTCGCTTTTAATTCACGATGTACTTACAATAGCAATAACAATCCTGTTCGCGAAGAAAAATGGTGACAGCATAAGAAATTTTTCATACCGCCAAGGAGAGGAGTATCTAGTTTGTGCTAACACCTTCACTAATATTTAATTGTTACACACGAAGAATAACCAAGTGAAGCATTCCGCAAACAAATGCGAAGAGTGACAAAAAAAGAATCGAAGTAGCGAGAAAGGGGTATAAATGAAAATTAGAGTAATGCATGTATCCTCAATTGAGAGTGCATCTTTCGAACTTTTTTAAACAGCATATTAACCCTCTACTGCATGAATTTTTATGACGAGTTGAAAAATGTATATATGTCTGTTAGTCTACTTAAAGATGAGTGTGGTCATGAAATAAATAATAAAATTTTATTGGAAAATGTTATTTACTGCATTTTATGACTGCTTCTGTGTGTATTTTATTAATAAGCACGATGTTACCACTTAGAACCAACATGCTCAGAGTCTTCGGTATTGTCTACTTAATTTACTATAAACCAATTGAAATGTAAGTCCCCAATTAGGAATGCAATAGAGGGTTAATGTATCAATATAAAAGTTTTACTCATTTAACGTTATATTTTGTTAAATGGATTTAAATAAATAATTAAACTATGCCTGCCTATACAGTGGCCGAAATTTATATAAAGTCATCTTCGTATTCATAGATATTTGAAAAATATCACCATTTTTGTTGATTTATCGTATCTGCTCTTCTGCCTTGTTGACACTCGGATAGAGGAACTACGCATTCTAGACCGCTATGTTCACTATTTACGTTTGTTTTGATTTTTTTCTGCGCGATGCAGAACACAAGTGCGAAGTTTCTATAAAGTCGTTTCTCTGGAATCTGAGCAGACAACTACGGAAAATTTGAATAATTCTAAAAGTATTAGTTTTAGAAGTCATAGAAGTCCTGTTTCGCAGGACTGGTTTGTATTAGAATGCCGAGAGTGTTACGTCCGGTGGTTCTGCCATGAGCAGTAATTAATAAAATCAATCATATATATATATATATATATAATATAACCTCTGAATTTCTTTAAATTTATAATGTTACGTCCTAAGGTGGACGTAAGGAGATATATGATAATGAATTTAAAGATTTTAACGAAGGATATAACGCAGTTTTGAACCTACCTGCATTCACCGGCTTCGGTTCGGGTAATTGAGGATTTTTAGTAATAATCGGCTTTGTAGGTGGATTTTGGACGTAATGGTCGAAGTCAGATATTCAAAAATGATTCGATAGTATGATGTTAGATAATAAATTGATCGATATATGTATATTTTAAGCAACAAATTTCAGATACATTATGTGTTAATATCTTATTAATAATTGTTAGCATTTACCGATCTGTTGGTTCGCTTTTAATAACTTGATCGTTTTGTAATTCGGGATGATGATGATGATGATGATGACGATGTTGGATGATTGATAAAACCAGCGGGTTTACACGCTATTGGATGATGGTTCACTTTAATTTTACACAACTGATCTTTTATGCTTTTTCGCGACTGCGTGCGAAAGAAAGCAGAACCGAGGTCGATTATGGTTTATCGATGACTGCTGGTCCTGAAGATGAGCCATCCTTTTAAAGAAAAATCAATCCATTGTTCTTACCTTCATCTTCACGAGGTGTGCACCTCTTCATTGATTTGTTCGTATTAGTTATCATTTCTGATTAAACCGGATGTACAGTATTCCTTCCAATATTATCATCCTATTATTGGATCGAATTGCTGTATACATCCTCCTAGGAATTGGTCATCAGTCTTTTGTTCGTTGATCTTTTGCCCTTTTCTTCTACGTATTGCTATTCTTCATTTCCTGTGATATATCTTTTACATTCTTCGTCGATGAATAAATTTCGATAGGTGTTTCATTTAATTATTCGCTCGCATATTATATTTTAAGTGATTTCAATTTATTTGAATAAAATAGATTTCGCTGTGAATTTGTTCGACGAAGCTTTTGTTTAAAGATAAGTTTAAGTTTTGAAATAAATCACATGAGTTAGCAATTTCATATAGTCCACTGCGAAATATATCTTATAGATTTTCCTTAATTCTATCGCTCGCAATGTGGTATACGATAATTCAATATTAGTTATTAATTATAATATTCGATATTACTGTGAGCCCGTGCATCATTAGCAGAGTAAATACAAAAAGAAATTCAGAGGTTATATTATATATATATATATGATTGATTTTATTAATTACTGCTCACGGCAGAACCACCGGACGTAACAAGAGAAAAAGTGCCAACAATTGAAGAAAAAGCATCGATCGATGCTTATAAAGATATACGATGCTCTAATCGGGCAATTGCCAAGAAAATTAAACGTTCGTATACCGTGATTAATAATTATATCAATTTACGTGAAAATTACGGAAAAAAATCATTTTAAAGGCGGTAATAAAAAATTGTCGAAGAGACGACATTTATTATTAACGAGGTCTACGGCTAAGGAAAGGAAAAATGCAGCACAATTTCGAGCTGAATTGGAGCTTCCAGTAAGAACAAGACGCGCGCAACAACTTTTAAATTCTTTTGGGCAATTTGTGTGGACGAAAATGCAACGTAAACCAGGCCTAAGAGAAGTACATAAACAGGCCCGTGTTGATTTCGCACGGGCACATATGTCCTGGACGAAAGAGTGGAAGTCTGTTATTTTTTCAGATGAGAAAAAATTTAATTTGGATGGGTCTAATGGCTGTAAATATTATTGGCATGATCTGAGAAATGAGAAAAGTGTGACAACGAGTCGTAACTTTGGCGGTGGTTCTCTAATGATACGGGCTGCGTTCAAAGCTGACAAAAAACTCCAATGTGTTACATAAATCACGGAATGAATTCGGAAAATTATACAGATTTGTTAGACATGGTTCTAATACCCTTTGCAGAAAATATTGAAGATGACAATTTTATTCATCAGCATGATAATGCTGCAGTGCACACAAAGCAGTGGCTTCTTGAAAGAAACATCAATGTTTTGTTTTGCCATGGCCTGCTTGTTCCCCCGATATAAACCCTATTGAAAATGTTTGGGGTATCATTGCGCGACAAATTTATAAAAACTGAAAACGATACAACTCCATTAGCGAACCAAAGGATGCGGTGAACGAAGCGTGGGCGTCTGTTAAAACTGGAACGCTACAAAAGTTAATTCCGTCGATGCCCAATCGTATTTTTAATGTAATTCAAAATAATGGAGGTTACACTAAATATTAAAATAGAAATAATAAAAAAACAATCGTTAATTTCAACTTTATCCGTGTAAAACGAACGTGACATTATAGAAATTTCGCAGTTTGTTCTGCGAAAAATTATATTTTTGTTTTCTTTTATCGATAAATGTTATACTTATGTTTTGAAATCGGTGTGTATGCTTTCTTTATATGATCCCGAAATGCTACCAAATGCAAACTTTTCATTGGTGTGGTATAATAATAAGAATTCAATACAAGACACAGTGACTTTATAGAAATTTCTGCGAGTGTACATTTCAGTATCCTCAATAAAATTTGCTCAGTCTCGAAATTACCCTATCCCAGAAATTAAATATTTGAATGTGGAAAACGAGCTGCGTTGTCTACTATTTGAAGTAATATTTTAGGTCAGTTTTAGGAGGTTAAGTACCATCATGAGAATAAAAACGGATCCTACTTCGATTGTTTCGCTTCAGTCGGAAGTGCGTAGCGGTAACGCGCCACGTCGCGTCGGTTCAGCTAATTTCTGGGTCAGATGTTTTCGGCGGTCTGAGTATAGGCACATAGATTGTTTCGGGCGACGGTTTGCACGGCGCTAAATTATCTGTTTCCTCGCGATGCCGGCACATTAACCACGGTGAACGCACGGACCGTGGAGCCTCGCCTCGCAGGACGAACAGCAAACGCTGTCGAATGATAGCGAACCGCGGAAACCGCGACGAGCACGAGGGAATCTCGATCGGTGGATCTTATTAGCGAGTACCGTTCGCTATAGCTCGTCCCGGGAAATCGGTTCTCGAATCGCAGCGAGATCGATCGGACAGGATCGCTCGCTGATCGTTTACATCTGCGGTTATCAAACCGGCAGGAATTTTCCAGAATCAAAAGTTCGATACTCGAAGTAGACGATTCGTAATCTCCTTTATTTCTACATACAACCACATACTTTATTTCTACAAATAACCACGCGTTCAATTTCTGCGGTGATTATTACGAATTATGGAACAGCAGAGCTGTATTTATGCGTGCAAAACACATAAACGCGGTTGCAGACGTCAACAGAAACCCGTTCTCGATATTTTGTCTCAAGAAACGCGAGCACGCCGCGGCCATTAAACCTGTATACGCGTCGATGATCTATAAATCCGTAATTGA
>CM052200.1:29361631-29371925 GCA_028455805.1 Lasioglossum figueresi
ACTGCCTATCGTAATTCTAAACCTCAGTCATGTATTAACTCTCTACTGCATGAATTTTTATAACGAGTTGAAATAAATATATATGGCTGTTAGTCTACTTAAAGCTGAGTGTGGTCATGAAATCTATATAAATAAAAATGTAAATGTTCGTTTGTTCAAAATCTTAAATCTCCGAAAGTTTTTCACCGATTGCTTTGAAATTTCGACACAACGTTTTTATATACCTAATCTACATACAAAGAATATTGTATACCCACAAGCATTGTGCAATTAAATATATAGAAACGTGCGCTTTCACTTTTGTTCCTTTTCCATTTAACCAGACTTAGCCACAGCATCGCGTGGCCGAGTACTGCTAGTAAATAATAAATTTTTATTAGAAAATGTTATTTATTGCATTTTATGACTGTTCCTGTATGGGAACTTTATACATACGCGGTTTTATTCATTTTATCTGTAAGCGCAATGTTTCTACTTGGAACCAACATGCTCAGATTCTTCAGTATTTATTGTCTACTTAATTTACTATAGAACGTTTGAAATTTCAGTCCCCAATTGGGAACAGAATGCGATAGAGGATTAATTAACATTTGACGAGTACACCCGAGTTTTTTAAAGTGAAAATTTCTTTAGGCGCACCGCGTATGCGATTGCTGGGCAGTGGATGAGTCTGATCCGTCACGCTCCGAGGTGAAACGCTAGTCGAGTAAACTCGGGGGAGCCGCAGTCTTGTTCCTTTAAATTGAACGACTGGTAAGAATATTGATTGTCAATTATGTATAATAGTCAGGAAGACCATTATTCTGTTCAAGATTATAATAGTTTTTAAAGAACTGTTAAAAGATAGTTCGTTTGGAGGTGAATTTGCGAGAATTTGAACAGCATCCCGGATTATCGGTGAAAATCGCGGATCGTAGAGTCGACGAGTCAGCAAAAGGCATCGGGGACCAAAAGCCGGTCGTACAATTTTGTATTTTATACGGTATAAGTCGGCGCGGGATTTTTCCATAGGCCATTATATATGTCCGTATATCCTGCTCGGCGTTATTAGCCGAGCTATCTGCTCGAGCATCTATGGAGCATGAACATTTTCTGCGGGACCTGTCAATTATGCGGATTTATGATCTCTACCATCCCCTTTCGCCTTGCGTTGCCACTCCCCTGATAGTCGGGCCGCCTCGCGCCGCAGCCATCCGACGCGAATCTACACCCACATACGCACCCGACGAGAAGGAACATCGTCTCGCGGTCGAACCGCAAGCTGAAAAAGACAATCCGCGACCGGATCGTCGTTGATTAACGATCACTCGTTAATCGCGAATGCCTCGGTTACGATTTCGAACGCTGCTCACCGGTCGGCTCGTCGCGAGATGATTCCACTTCGATCTTGCACGATCGATAAAATTTCGCGACTAGATCTCGTTTCATTGCGGTCGCAGATCCGATCGTTTCGATTTACATCGGTAAATTGGTCATTTCGATCATTTACTTATTCGTAGAACGTTGCAAAATCACTATTTCTGTCTGAGACATATTTTATTATATTCTCCACAGATTGGATAATACAGTGGCCGAAATTTCTATAAAGTCATCTTCATATTCATAGATATTTGAAAAATATCACCATTTTTGTTGATTTATCGTATCTGGTCTCGTGCCTTGTTGACACTCGGATAGAGGGACTACGCATTCTAGACCGCTATGTTTGCTATTTACGTTTGTTTTGATTTTTTTTCTGCGCGATGCAGAACACAAGTGCGAAGTTTCTATAAAGTCACTCAGTGTTTCGCTGAATTCTGAGCAAAGAATTACGGAAAATTTGAAATATTCTAAAAGTATTAGTTTGAGAACTCATAGAAATCCTGTTTCTTATAATTTGATTCACGTGTATTAGAATGCCGAGAGGAAAAGTGCTAACAATTGAAGAAAAAGCATCGATCGATGCTTATAAAGATATGGGCTGCTCTAATCGTGCAATTGCTAAGAAAATTAATCGTTCAGATACCGTGATTAATAATTATATCAATTTACGTGAAAATTACGGAAAAAATCATTTTAAAGGTGGTAATAAAAAATTGTCAAAAAGACAACATTTATTATTAACGAGGTCTGCGGCTAAGAAAAGGAAAAATGCAGCGCAATTTCGAGCTGAATTGGAACTTCCGGTAACAACAAGACGCGTGCAACAACTTTTAAATTTTTCTGGTCAATTTGTGTGGAAAAAAATGCAACGTAAATCAGGCCTAAAAGAAGTACATAAACAGGCCCGTCTTGATTTCGCACGGGCACATATGTCTTGGACGAAAGAGTGGGAGTCTGTCATTTTTTCAGATGAGAAAAAAATTAATTTGGATGGGCCTGATGGCTGTAAATATTATTGGCATGATCTGAGAAATGAGAAAAGTGTGACGATGAGTCGTAACTTTGGCGGTGGTTCCCTAACGATACGGGCCGCGTTCAAAGCTGACAAAAAACTACAATGTGTTGCATAAATCACAAAATGAATTCGGAAAATTATACCGATTTGTTAGACGTGGTTCTAATACCCTTTACAGAAAATATTGAAGATGACAATTTGATTTATCAGCACGATAATGCTGCGGTACACGCGTCGAAGCACACAAAGCAGTGGCTTCTTGAAAGAAACATCAATGTTTTGCCATGGACTGCTTGTTCCCCCGATATAAACCCTATTGAAAATGTTTAGGGTATCATTGCGCGACAAGTTTATAAAAACTGAAAACGATACAACTCCATTAGCGAACTAAAGGATGCGGTGAACGAAGCGTGGGCGTCTGTTAAAACAGAAACGTTACAAATGTTAATTTCGTCGATGCTCAATCGTATTTTTAATGTAACTCAACAAAATGGTAGTTACACCAGATATTAAAATAGAAATAATAAAAAAACAATCGTTATTTTCAACTTTATCCGTGTAAAAGGAAAGTGACATTACAGAAATTTCGCAGTCTGTTCTGCGTAAAATTATATTTTTCTTTTCTTTTATCGATAAATGTTATACTTATGTTTTGAAATCGGTGTGTATGCTTTCTTTATGTGATCCCGAAATGCTACCAAATACAAATTTGTATAATAATAAGAATTCATTAGAAAACACAGTGACTTTATAGAAATTTCGTCGAGTGTATACTGACAAAGTTTGAAATTTTTACGTCAGCTAGTTTCTTTTACTTAATTTGAAATACATCTCATCGTGAAGGGGTCCGATCAAGTCACTATAATTTCGTACGAAACTGCTGTATCGAAACGAAACAAATTTTGTTATATTCTCTAAAGATTCTTAAATCCATCCACACAGTTTAGTATCGATCCTCATACCAGCTTCTTCTGAGAAAATTCTCATAGTCGGCATAATCAAAACGGCATAATTAAATAGCCGTAACTTCGAGTAGGATCGCTATATGTCCCGGAAAAAATTCGATCGCATCTTCCAAGGACTGTTAAAATACTCGTGAAGTCACCCATGGATGCGGGCGATGGTTCCGTTTAAAAAAATTGGCAGAGCCGCGTTAAATTGACATGCGGCACGGAGCTCGAGGTAATTGCTAGTTGCCGTTGCTTTATATCGTAGACAACGAATTGCTCATAACGAGTGTAGGGTCCGAAGGAAACGTTAGGGTCGTTGATGGAATTGCGGGTGTGCCCGTCCCTTTCGATGCATGTTGGAGGAGCGGAGATCTTCTCTTTGTTTCAGTTTGCCCGTTGAAAATCTATGACGCCATAAACGCGGTCGTAACGCGACTCGGGACGCCTCGGGCCGACTCGCGGGCACCGCGAGCACGCATCCTCTCGAAGATATCAATTACCGGCCCGTTTAATAAGCCCCGATTGTTTTACGACGATTCCTCGCGATAAGGGATGGCGACGCTGAGGATTACACGCGGCGGGATGCGGGCTCAATTGAAAACTCGACGCGGACAAGCGTAATCGAAACAGGTTCCACAGTCTCCACCGGCCTCCGCTTCAATAAACGGTCAAAGTTGCCGTTTCGATTAACTGTCCTTTTTCTACGTTCGGCAAAAGTCACAGAAGTCGCATAACTTGCCTGATATCGGTATTTAATGCGTCTACATTGCTTTCTACATGTTTAGCAATGTCGGAAGTGCCGATATTAATAAAACTTAATAAAAATTATACGATAATTAGAACAGGCATTTGTAAGTGAACATTTGTGAACATGATTTACGATCAAACGAATTACTAATATTCGTTTCGGAATACGATTTTCGATCAAAAGAATCACTAATAACACTGTCCAACAAATTTCAACTTTTTTTCGTTACTTCGATTCCCACTATGCGATTCTTATAGAGTTTTTCGCGCTGATACCGAATCTGACCTTAATTTTTCTCCTATACGTACAGTTTTTGAGAAAATTGAGTTTTAAAAAAAGACACATTTATCAACTTTAAACAATTATTGCGATGTTATTATAAAAGATATTGAATTGTTCTTTACGGCAAAAGATTCTGTAGACTTTTCCGAATACAGTGATATCCAGTAATAATACATTACGATTGTTTAAACATATTCCGCGCTAGCGGAAGAGCACCACTGGCGGCAACTCATGTCGGGCGAAGATATTTTGCTTTCTGGATCGAAAAAAACGTCGATCTTGGAAATTTGAAAGGGTGGTTTCTCGAGTTGAAAGTCTGCTCTATCCCGTGGTATAGTTCGATTTTCCGCTGGACCCTTATTTTTTTATATAAATTTAAAAATATCCTCAAAAATGGGTGCAAAAATGGTGTCTCTCCGTCTTTAATCGTTGTTTAAACATGTTTAAACAATCGTAATGTATTATTACTGGATATCACTGTATTCGAAAAAGTCTACAGAATCTTTTGCCGTAAAGAACAATTCAATATCTTTTATAATAACATCGCAATAATTGTTTAAAGTTGAAAAATATGTCTTGATTTTAAACTCAATTTTCTCAAAAACTGTAGGTATAGGAGAAAAATTAAGGTCAGATTCGGAATCAACGCGAAAAACTCTATAAGAATCGCATTGTGGGAATTGAAATAATTTTTGGCTGTTGGACAGTGTAATCTTTCGTGAATACGATTTTCGATCAAAAGAATCACTAATATTCGTCTGTGAACCCTGCCGAACTAACTGCACTTTCAAATAGTGCTAAAATCTTAATAAACTGCCAGATCGGCCACCCGAACCACCATGGGAATACGCGAGGTCACAATAAAATAGTAGAACTACACGTTCTAAGAAACAGCACGCACAGGAGAGTTTCTCTGAGACGATCCTTTACCGTATTCAAAATTGTACAATCTCCACAATCATCAACATAATATTAATCCTTAGCAAATATTGTTTATATTATTAAATTTGTTCGTATCTAATAAATTACTAAACATTTACCTATCGTGAGGTATTATATCAGTTCCAAAAAAAACCATTTAGAATCTAAATATTCGAGATCGAAAGAAATGTTTGGTTTTTCAGTCAATTGGAACGCAAAGGGTTAAAACTTCTACTTACTTCTCTAATAAATGTTGAGCTGGTCTACTTTCCAATGAGCATAAAATGAAGAACCTAGAAATGGTTCTTTCTTTTCCATCCAAACAGGAATCCAATCAAGTTCGTATAAAACTACGGCCCCATCCGTTACTCGTCCTGAAAATTTATCATCGGCGCGAATAATCGCCTCTTCAAGATATCCTCTCCGACTCAAAGATTCTTCGATTCGGATGTTCGGAGGTTATGTCGATCCGATCGATTGGCCACGGCAGACGTCAGCGAAATTATCGATGGATGATCGTCATGCTCGAAAATCGGATTCGACAGAGGTTTCTTTCGAACTTCAATGGACGTGGTAACGTCCTTCGGTCATGGAAGTCGCGCAACCGATTTCCGGTATGGACGGAATGATCGATTAAACTCTTTTTGTCGAACGTGCCAGGTGTGGATCGCGGGAATGAATTAAAACAGGAAGAAAAGTATCTGCCACGGGGGAACCGGTCTAAACGCGAGATACCGTGATCATCGTCGATTTGTCATTTTCTTGCTAGAAAAGTCGCGTTCCCTTTTATTTGTTTTACAGCGTGATACACCTCGTTGCAGAAGGTGTCACCCTCCAAACGGTATCGAACGATCGGATTCGAGATAAATCGATGCCCCTCTGCTTGGCTTGCTGGGCCCCGACGAATTATGTACAGTCGGTCGCTAAAGTTTAAGCACACCTGCTTAAACTGGATTTTAGTTACTCAGGGTAGAGTAAACATATTTTTATAATATTCTTAAGCAAAAACAAAAGGTTGATTCGTCTAAAAATATAGAGTTTTATTATTGATTACATAATAAATAATTGTTACATTGTTCCCACGTGTTGTACTAATCTAAAAATATAGAGAATCAACAATTAAATGTTTGTGCTTCCCTATATTATCTCAGCACAAGGCCTTTGTGGAACTTGTGCTCGTAGATTTCTATAATTACAGGTTTCCCTGTTTATTCGTTTACTCACGAATTATCAATGAATTGTGTGTTCATCTGTCACTCTGTTTACTTTTCCAAAACTGTCTAGTCCCGCCCTCTCTCGAGCATATATGGTTCGCCGACCTGTACACAAAGCTTACATTTTAATTTTGCTAATTTGATACGGTAACTTGTTTAAAGCTAAACGACTCTGAAAAGCGGAGCTTTCTTTCTCGAGAAAATGCTTCTCCCGAATGATTTGTATTTCCCGATAAGCAGAGACAGAAACGTCAATGCTCTTCCGCGAACCCAGTTTCAACTAATAAATTAATCGATGACTGCACGATGTTGTTAATTTCAGTTATCATGTTTCCGATGTTTGAGAGGCAGGCAAGACTTTCACGACCGACTGTACATATATAAATTTCTCTTAATTGACACTGCTGTTAGCGGCGCGATTAAGCTCCTCTCGTTGCAGCCGCTGGCTATCTCATCGTCCACAATGATCTTCGAGAACGATTTTCATCGGGGACCCCTCGACTACCGATTATTTAGCTTCTTCTTTCGATTAAAAATATGTTTTTCATCGAACAAACTCTCAGATACGTACGACCAAGCTATTATACGAGCCTGATTATCTTGATAACAGAATTTATTCTAACCATGCATCCCTGGTACTTTCTACGCTTCTTAATCATTGATCGCTTCGGTTAAAGGAGAGAGCTTACGTTACTTGTCAAAATGATTTTCGTACAGAATAATTAATAACTAATCCAATAATATAATAATTAATAACGAATAACGAATAACGAATAATTAATAACGAATCCATAAATTCGTTGTTCATGTCCAAATCAAATCTATTCAAGTCGTAAAAATAATCCCCATCGTTTTACACAGAGTTGCGCCATTTTATAGGTGACTGAATTCTGGAAAATGTCTGAATATCGAACAGAGTTACAAATTATTCATTCCGAGGGCCACGAATTCATTTGTGCAGGTAATAGTCCTCTAAAAAGTCAGTGGATCGATGTAGGTGTTACAGGGTCAGGCACTCGCTTACGTCTTATGTTCCTCGCTCTGTATACATATGTTGTTCTCCCACCTCTCGCGATCGGCACAGGAAATGTTTCAAGAAATCCAGTCGTAAATGGTTTGCGAATTAATAAAGCATTAGCAAGACTTCGCACTGGATCTCTGGCCTGGAAACGGCGACGAAGTAAATAACTTCATGGGCCGGTGCCCAATCCAAAACGACTGGAACCCAGTGGACAGCAATCCAGGGCAGAGTGACGCTAATTTTGATAAGTGGTATCGGCTCCAGAGAGTAGGTGACCTTAAAGGATGTGGGACTTGGTCGGCGTAACTGTACCGGACTCGTCCCGGGCCGCGGGTAAGTTTTCTGCGGCGACAGGTGTTGGAAGCCGCCGTTTGCGTTCGTCGATTATCGCATTAAGCATTGAACTCGCGCGTATTCTTTCCCTCC
Organism: Lasioglossum figueresi; assembly: GCA_028455805.1. Taxonomy (NCBI): domain Eukaryota; kingdom Metazoa; phylum Arthropoda; class Insecta; order Hymenoptera; family Halictidae; genus Lasioglossum; species Lasioglossum figueresi. The sequence continues at coordinate 29,369,571 of CM052200.1, forward strand.
TTTCCTATTTCCGCGCGACCTGTCCGAGATATCCACTCCGAGGAAACATCACCAGCGAACGAACGGCGTACAAAGTCCAGTTGCGACAATCCAAGCTCTCTCGTCGAGCAAACGGTCCCGATTGTGCGTCCGTCAGATAAATTACCGCGCCCTAAAAATTCGGTGGAATGCCCTCAAAGGCGGCGCCTCGCGTTTAGACAGAGTCTGTTCGATTCGGAAGACTCTAGTCGATTATTCTGCCAGCTGTCCCCGTCCCCGGATACCAGCCACCGGAAAAAATGAAACGATTTGTAAGAGCTTCCGTCCGTCCGGCGGAGAGAGTGATTTATTGACTTTTTGTCCGGCCCCGTGTCGCACCGCTCTTTCTGAAAGGAAAAATCGAGCCGACCGTGGCCTTTAAAGGCACGCGCGACCATTCTGCTTCCAGGAGTTATGCACTGCTGGAGGAAACCATAAGACGACGCGAAAGTTGCGCGAATATAAACTTGATGTTGCTTCTCGATGATATAGGTTCGTACGGGGATAAGGCTGTTTAACGCAATCTTTTGGAATTTTTTCAGAGAGAGGTACTGCATATAGCATTCTCAAACTTTGTGTACTTGTTAACTAACAATTGGAGAATGCTTTCAACTTCTTTTCAAGCGACAATAACCATTTTCTTCGAAGTTACAACAACACGAGTGACGGTGTCTAAAAACAATTTAAGGGACATTCGTAGATTGTAATTCTTATCTCCAGGTAAAATTCCGAAATTTTTTTAAAGAGAAGTAACGAGTACTGCAATTCCAAAGTTAGCTGATTTATTAACTAACGTTAGGAGAATGTACTCAATTTTTTTCAAGCAACAACAACCATTTTCTTCGAAGTTACAACAACACGAGTGACGGTGTCTAAAAACAATTTAAGGGGCATTCCTAAATTGTAATCCTTATCTGCAGGTAAAATTTCGAATTTTTTTTAAAGAGAAGTAACGAGTACTGCAATTCCAAAGTTAGCAGATTTATTAACTAACGTTAGAAGAATGTACTCAATTTTTTTCAAGCAACAACAACCATTTTCGTCGAAGTTGCAGCAACACGAGTGACGATGTCTAAAAACAATTTAAGGGGCATTCGTAGATTGTGATTCTTATCTCCTGGTAAAATTTCGAAATTTTTTTAAAGAGAAGCAATGAGTACTGCAATTCCAAAGTTAGCAGATTTATTAACTAACGTTAGGAGAATATACTCAATTTTTTTCAAGCAACAATAATCATTTTTTTCGAAGTTACAACAACACGAGTGACGGTGTCTAAGAACAATTTAAGGGGCATTCGTAATTCGAAATTTTTTTAAAGAGAAGTAACGAGTACTGCAATTCCAAAGTTTGCAGATTTATTATCTAACGTTAAAAGAATGTACTCAATTTTGTTCGAGTATCACGAATAATTTTCTTCAGAAAATACGACAATCGAAATCAATAAAAAATGATCGAACAACATGAATAATCTTCAGTTGAACCATAGAAGAATACCCTGGACGAAGCGACAAATGAAATAATAATATTTTATATTAGTCTCGAGACAGATTTTATCTTAACCTCGCGATAGATTTTATTAACAGCACATTGACGTAATTTATGATGAATCTAAAATATTGGAACGACACAGATTTTATCTTAGCCCTCGATAACAGTGCATTGACGTAATTTATGATGATTCTAAAATATTGGTACGTTGATGGTTTAGTATCTTTACGATGCACACAGTGCGACGGTTTAGAGCCTCCTGGAGATTCTGAGAGACCTTGCACGAGTAGAAGGCCGACTTTCGCGGCCGCTCTTTGAGCGACTTCGATGCCAGCACAAGAAAGCACGGACGAGCTACTACAATGCGATACGCTGTCCAGTATCACGGGAAACGACACTTAAAGCCGACGGTTTACTGCGCGATCCGATTGCAGCCTCAATTTAGCAAATAACTGCAACCGGAGCGGCGCTCAAGCCTACGCGATACCAGCCTCAATTTTCCAGTTGTAAAGATTGTAACGTCTGCTGCGAGGGTTCCAAAGGAGATAGGTGAGAGATAGGCGAAATAGTTCGCTGGCTTTCGAGAATATTTCGAACGCGAATGCGATTTGAATACCGCAGGATTTATAGAAGAGCTAGCCAACCGAAGGGAAAGGTATTCTTGCTTTCAATCTTTTTTGTTCAGGAATAATATCAACCATTGTAGATGACCTTCTTCATTTTGCGCATACAAAATTGATTCATATCTTGTACCACACTTGAACATGTCGAAAATGTCGAAAACATGAACATGTTGAAAATCAAAGGAAAAGTACATGAACATGTTGAAAACCAAAGGAAAATTACATG